>VZRS01009349.1:81447-110500 GCA_013398055.1 Ifrita kowaldi
CACAGCCTGGGATAAAAACCCTGAGGATTCAGCATGCAGAAAAGCATAAAGTTTTCTTCAATGAGAGTGATGAGGCACTGGCACAGGTTTTCAGCGGAGCTGTGCACATCCCATCTCTGGAAATGCTGAAGGTCAGGTTGGACAGGGCTTTGACCAACACAGTCAAAGTGGAAGATGTCCCTGCCAGTGGCAGGCAGAGTGCAACTAGATGGTCTTTAAGGTCCCTTCCAACCCAAACCATTCTATGATTCTATGATTTTATGTCTCTGTGATTCTATGATCCTATGACTTGATGCTTCGATGCCTCTTCAATTATATTATTATATGATTTTGGCGGGGACATTCAAACTTAAGGTCACTTTTTAACCAAAGTGATGCCAGCATGATCACAGGCAGAGATGGGACTTGACACACCTACATTATTTTGACTCCTGCCCTCAGTAAAGCTTGAAGAAGATTTTGAAGGAAATCCTAGACATTAGGTTGTAAATGTACCTAAACAAAAATCAAAGCTGGGTTTGTGCTCAGCACCCAAAGCACTGCATTCCTGCCCTAGGGATGGCACCAGCCAGGCCGTGTCTGTGTTGCAGTGTCCATCTGATCGTTGTAGCAGAGGGAGGAGGGTGTGTCAGTGGCCTGGGCCATCAAGGTCCCCTCAGGCGTGAGCTGGCTCAGACCTCTGAATTTCTGTCCTTTGGCAAGGAGCTGCAGCAGTGAGCACTGTGAGCAGCTGTACAAGCAGTAGCATCCCCCTCCTGAACCATTTTGGCTGCGCAAACAGGGCATGGGGGAAGCCTACAAAAACTCCTTGCCCATCCAAATGTAGTCTGTCGTTCAGGTTATGTGTAAGCTTTGTGTTTATCCTGACAAATGGTGTGTCTCTCTTGCAAATTAAATCACCTCTGAACACTTTCAGTAGATAAAAATGTTTGTTGTTTGGTTGGTTTTGTTTTTGTTTTCCCCCAAAGTTGGATATATTGCTGCTGTTTGGTGGACATCTGTTGACTTTTGCTGGGTATCAGCAAAGTGCTCAGTAGAGCCTGGGATTTCAAAGCTCTGCACAGTGGTGATGGTTGCTTGTCAGTAAACAGCCACCTTCTCCTCCCTTCAGGGGGCAAAAACAACTTGCTCCAGTGGAAAAATTATGAGCTAACTAAGCAAGATATTTCAAATAACTAAGCTGTTTTGAAAACTGACTCCCAATGGCTATGAAGAATGAAAACAGCTCTGTATTTTCTGTGGTAACATGCTGTCTGGATAAGGCAAGACATGGAATGTCTGCATCAGATGATTTGTGTTCTGCAGGACAGAGAGAAGAGCAGCTGGGCAGCAAAGCCAGCATCTCTGCAGTCACCCACAGCCTGACAAGTCCTGCCAGGCTTTGGGTCCCTCTCTGCACCTGCCAGGACTTAAAGAATGCGATCAGTTTGTCTCAGAGCACTGTCAGAGGAGAGCATTCCCACAAGATGAGATACCACAACAGGCACAGATGGCAAGCGGGAAGGCTTTAATGTCAGGCCTACACGGAGGTGAAAGGCTTGGAATTAGCACACCGGACAAGATCCCACTGAGCAGCCTGTGGGAAAAGCACAAGGGGAAGAAGAGGAAGATGCCAGGCCTGGTGAGGTGGATCTGGGTAACTCATCTAGACAAAAAATTCCCACTGTGGCAAGCTGTGGGAAAGGAAGCAACTGCATACACACATTCCATCCCAAGCTGTGGGCATAGATCATATGCCTTAGACATGGTCTGTATAAAACTGGTACCTCCAGAAGTACACCCAGGGATCCCCTCCACAGAGCAGACCAGAGGAAGAGGGGCCAGCAGGACACCACAGGAACCCTTGTGTTGGTGACTATCTTTCTGCTTTATCAGTGTTTCTCTCTCTCTTTCTCTCCCTCTCTCTCTCTCTCACATTTACTGTTAAATAAAATCCATACTATTGGCTTCAGCGAGCGGTCGCGCTTGCGTGTTAGTTCTGGCAGAGGCAACATTTTATTATCAGACCCTTACACTCCTTCAGAAGTAGGATCCCAGCATTATTCCAGGGGATCATAACAGCCTAACAGCACCCCTGTCATGTATTGACTCTCCCCCAACCTCCACACACCTTGCCACCCCTGCACTCACCAGTGCCTGCTGCCTCACCCACCCTCTAGTCCTGCTGTGGCTGCTGGTGCCAGCACAGCTCACTCCATCATTCCTGGCCAGGGATGAGCAGAGACTTATTTTTCCGAACATGTTCACTGATCTCCTGCAGAGCCCTGTGGTAGCTTAGCAAAACCTTCGTGGCTGGAGACAGTTTTGGTTGGTTACCAGTTGATGGCACCAGGGCTGTTCACCCTCCCAGTTGAGTGACTGTCACTTCCCAGCAAGTGTGAACCCGTCTTCACGCTTCCACAAGCAGACAGGGCAAGTTGCCTGCGTTGTGCCTGTTCGGTGGGGGATCCATCCTCCAGGGTGGAACTGTCACCGTCTTTCAAGGCTCAGATTTTAATAAAAAAATCTGCACAAAGCATTTTAACTCTGAGCTGAATGACTGCTTTGAATAGAGCAATTAAGAAGATGAAAGGGGGGAGGGCAGCCCTGTGTATCGTGTTGTCATATGCTTCAGGAGAGTTCCTGGGGTGGGTGTGATGAATCCACAAGCAAATAAGTCTGTCCAATAAGATCAACAGAGTTAAACCCGGGTGCTGCAGTCCTGGACCCAGCAAAGGGAGGTTATGGCTGAGGATCCCAGAGGAATTTGCTGGGGCTTCATTTGGGAAGATTAGATTTGGGATCATTAATTGCCTATGAAATCCTTGAACACATTGTATTTAAATTCAGATTAATTGCTCCAATCTGCAGTTAATTTCAGAGCTGCTGTCAGTGTGTTCTCACTGACAAAGACATGAAGGAGGTTTCTGAATAAAATGTCTGTGGCTGAGCTTTTGCCCCACAAATGAGTGAGCAGTGCTCCCAGCATCACGTCATTGGCCTCTGCCCCCTTTTCTGCAGTCTTTTTGGGTTGGGTGTGCAGAGGAATAGCAGCCCAGCATTTCTGAGAATGCTTCATGGCAGAGATAATTACATGGTGAAATGCAAACTAACAAGCTGCATCTACTTAGTATTAAGGATTAATGATCTCAGCTTTAGTCTTTGCTTCCCTGCAGGGTGGCACATCTCACGAAAATCATGCTTCAATACACACAAAAAGTGTGATGTGCAGCCTATGCAGAGTGTATGTACAGAAATAAGATTCTCACTCTTCTCACCCATCATCTGGGTCTGGACCTAGTGTTCTGCACCTTCACTCGCCCGAGGCAAACCAACGATGCAGATTATAAAATAATGGAATCACAGCCTGGTTTGGGTTGGAAGGGACCTTAAAGACCATGCAGTCCCACCCCCTGCCATGGGCAAAGAGCACCTTCCACTAGACCAGGTTGGCCAAAGCTTCATCCAGCCTGGCCCTGAACAATTCCAGGGATGAGGCAGCCACAGCTTCTCTGGGAAACCTGTTCCAGTGTTTCATCACTCCCACAGTCAAGATTTTCCCCAATATCTAATCTAACCCTCTCCTCTGTCAGTTCAAAGCCATTCTTCCTTATCCTTTCACTCCATCCCTTGTCCAAAGTCACCCTCCAGCTCTCTTGGAGCTCCTTTAGGCACTGGAAAGTGCTCTAAGGTCTCCTCAGAGCCTTCTCTTCTCCAGGCTGAACAGCCCCAGCTCTCTCAGCCACCACCAGAGTTGCCATCCTTCGTGACACAAACCCTGCTCTCCTCTCCCCTCTCCAGCATTATTTATCCCCATTTCCAAGCTGCCTTCACCAGCTCTTTCTCACCGTTTTTTGTACATATTTCATAGGGTAAGACGATGGGCCACACCACACACCCAGTGCTTTTCTCTTGAGTCCTCTCCACATTTTATAGCCAAGACGTGGTGCTTCACCCCACCTTGGCTGTGACCAGCTGTCTCTGCAGCTTCCCTCTGAACCAGAAAATACTGGATAGCCTGTCTGCTTGCTCTTTTGCTCTCATTGGCATCCATTTCCCAGCTGCCTGCTGCTGGTGGGCTCCTCTGGAGCACCCTGGAATGTGCTGGACAGGTGGCAGGAGGCAACAAGCTTGAATGGCAGACGCGGGCAGGGACTTGGCTGGCCAGCCTGCTTCAGCCTGGCTCAGTTTGTCTTCACATCCAGGTTTTCAGTCTTCTCCAAAGCTACACTACAGGGGTAATGTTACAGAAGGGAAAATGTGGTTTAATAGAGCAGATGTAACACAGGTTATGAAAGCAGCTGCCATCCCCGTGGAGTTTCTGGTGAATCCAGCTCTCTCACGTTTCCTCTGGTAGGCAATGTGTGCGTAGAGGCTGCTTCAGGTTATCACCTCCCACAACCAGAGCAGAGAAATCCCATCCCTCACTCAGTTTGAAGAGATTTGACACTTCAAAGTGAGCCTCAGTCTCTGTTTGGGGTGGCTTGTGTTGGACACTTACCAGAGACAGCAAATCCATCAGCACTCCCACAGGCCTGAGCTGGAAAAAACCCTTCAGAGTGTGAACTAGAACCAGAAATGAAACCAAACCCTTCAGGTAGGGTTTTTCTGGCTGGTTTTTTTTTGGAAACTACTTGAAAACACCGTTCTTTCTTACCTCCCTTTGGTAGCCACTGCATGGTGTGTTTTATTTCCGTGAGTGTGGACCTGAAGTGCCCCCATGGAAGGTTGTACATGCATCCAGCTGGCAGAGCTTCCCTCCACCAGCTCTGTGGGAAATGGTACCTGCTCTCAGACCTACTGACACATCCAGCTTAATCATCTGAAGCCTGTTTGAGCAGAAAAGAACCCCAAGTGGGATAAAGCAAAAAGTGGTATTTCTATATGCAGAGGGAGATGGGTTCCCTGGGTCATACAGGCATGAAACACCAGATCTGCCTGGGGTGCCAGATTTCGGATTCCCTAAATGAGTACCTAAAGCAGAAGTGTATCCCTCCTCTCCTGGAGCACAAACCATCCTGTCAAGCTGGCTCCCCAGCTAGGATATCTGTATTCTGGAAATACGCTGAAGGTTTCTTATTATGTCGTTTCTGTGGCTGGTTGTGTGAGTAAATCTTGTAGTCAGGCGAAGCGTGAATAGTTTGGCACATATAATTTACTCAATGTATTCAGATGCGGTGTCCTGAATACTAAACACCGTTCTCCCATCAGTGAAAAAGACCTATTTTAAATGTTGGGTTTTTTTTCTCCTTCTTGGCAGCCAGTGGGGGTTATATGTAAATCCTGCACTGGCGTGTATGTTTCAAATAAATAGCTCTGGGATGGTTTTTTTTCTTTTTCAGAAAAAGAAATTATCCAGACTTGCAGTGAGACAACTGGCCTGTCGAGTCAGACTCCAAGGGGAAATATGGGAGGAAGAAAAAAGGCAGGTCTGGACTGAAATGGAAGGGTAGTCTCTCAAAGAAGGCTTGAGGAAGCACGCCTTGTCCTCCCAGCCCTTGGAGGCAGGATATTCAAGCTTTTTCCAGCCCCTTGAAGGCAGTGCCCAGTCTCTATCCCCCATGCCCAACTCTGTTAGCCATCATCAGTGACTTCAGAAAGGTTCTGCTCCCATGGCCACATCTGGCAACACTTCTGCTCCCCGTCCCTGGGGAGCAACTGGGAACACGTCTGGGCATCCGCACTGAGAAATGGAGGGTGTTCAGTATGCAGAAAGCTTCCCTTCTATTTTGGTTTTTATTTATTATTATTTATTTATTTGTCTGTTTGTTTGTTTGTTTTCCCTGCTTTTTCCCTTTTTTTTTTTGAATTAGAGAGCACTGTAACAGTGAACAGCTATTATGGTGCAGCCTGTCAGCTGTAGTGCTGGCAGGTGGGTATCTGCGGGTTTTGTCTTTGGTTTGCTGATAGGGACCTTACACAAACGGTATCTCCCACCTTCATCAGTCCCTCTGAACCAGCCTGTCAGCTCAAGAGACAGGGAACAAGGCTCAAGCTTGATTGCAAGCCTCCAGCTCCCTGCTGGGGAGCTGAGAGGGCAGGAATCAAACCCTGGGGCTGATTTCTAATTGGTAAGACAAGGAGATGTTTTAAATGAGATAGCTGAAATTAGGATGAGAGGCACTACAGAGATCAAGAGAAATGCTTCTTCATAAGAACAAGCTGTTGCTTCTCTCGAGGGGAGCAGGCAGGGGAAAGGTAGCCTGCCTGAAATGGGTTAGCTGCAGCAATTAGGCAGAAAACTCAATATACTGAAAGAAATCTCTTCCTTCAAGCTTTCAAGTGATTTCAAAGGAATCAGGGCCCATTGAAAAAATAAATTAATAGTATTAATCTGACAGGTTGCTTAGCTTGGTTGTTTTTCTCTTCCCTTCATGTTGGGAACATTATTTTTAACTACTTCTGTAATTTTCAAGCATGCATGGAGGAGCACGGGTCTGCTGCAATGTTTGAGAAGAATGAGGCGATGATTATGAACCCAGCAGGGGAAGATAATGGTCTGCAGGGTCAGTGGTCACCATGGGGCAGTGGAGATGTTGGCACTGTCTCCATGTCCTGTGGATGGTGACCACCACTGTCTGATTCCTTCACCCACACCTTTCCTCTCAAAAAGCCATCAACCAACTTGGAAACCAGAAGGGATGAAAAGTGCTGTTTGCCCCTAGAAATGGGGTTAGGAGGACAAATGCGAACTGTTTAGCAGTGGCAGATGACAACTGAGGTCACAGCTAACACCAAAATTCCTGGTAAACACACCTTCCGAAACCAGTGACAGAAGGTACCCTCCACTACCATGATGCTCTTACCACAAATCTCACTTCACCTTCTTTATTTTCTTCAGTGGTGATTTTAGTCTTCCATATTTAACACAGTCTGAAGGTTTCTGATATCTGTAATTTTCTGGTGGCACTTCAGTTATGACACAGTTTAGATGTGACCTGTTCATCCACAGGAAGCTGGAGATGAAATTTCAAGTATTTGAAGAACTCTGCTTGAGCATATGCTGAATGCAGAGCAGCTGACTTCCCTAAAAGTTACTTACAAGCAGCACTAATTATCTTATTTTTCTGAAATTCTACGAGTGGCGTCAGTGCTTAAAAAAACCACCAAGACAGTCTGGAGAATAAGGCTTTGCTGGAAATGTTGAGCAGAGCTCAGAGCTGTAGATGATAAGGTCACGGCAAAAGGGAGCACAGAAGCTGAATTTCTTCTGACAGCCCTCCCAGTGCACTAATGCTGAGTATCAGAGAGAAGCAGAGGTTTCCATATCTAATAATAAATTGGAACAAGAGCATCTTGCGATCTGCTTAGTAGCACAGAGCAGCAGCAGCTGTGGCACTTCCCTTGGTCTCCCCAAGGCTCCAACTGGGAGGATTCAGGCCACTGCCTTTTGTATATTGTTTGAGTTGAAGCACTCAAAACAAGCAGCCAACAAGTGTTTTGACACGAAAAACTTGCCTTTAGGGCTTCTGCTTTTTCTCATGCAATTTTTTCTTTTTTTTTTTTCCATCCTTCCTGCTTGTGCCTTGTTCTACAGCCCCCTTATTAGCGCAGCAGACAAGGAGCCAGAGAGCAGTCTTGATTCTCATCTATTTCAGATCAAAGGGAAGAGAAAAACAGGGCAGAACCAGCATTGCCCTGGCAAAGCACAATGGGTCCTTAAAGAAAAAAAAGAAAAGGTTAGGATCAAGCACTTCTTTATGTCACAGGAGTGCAGCAGATAAAAATGGGTTCACAACGACCCGAGTGCCTCGAGCAAACACCTTTGTCCCCGTGCTGCCCTGGTCCTTTGCTGCATCTAGCAGCTGAGCTGGGGGCTTCATGGGGTTACCACTGGCAGGTGAGGGGTCACACAATCCCAAAAACCTACTGGCATTCTTGCTGCTGCATTCCCAGGGTCTCTGTGCTCTCCTCAGGGCAAGAACCCACACAAGTAGGCAGCCCCTGGAGCCACACAAGGAAAAATGAGGCAGGGTTGCTGCCAAAGTGACACAGTGGTGGATTTTCCTGGTTTTAGATAAAAACTTGGTTTAAGAGAAATACACACTTGAAGAAATTCTTCCCTGTGAGGGTGGGGAGGCACTGGCACAGTTTTTCAGAGGAGCTGTGCACATCCCATCTCTGGAAATGCTGAAGGTCAGGTTGGACAGGGCTTTGACCAGCCTGGTCTAGTGGAAGATGTCCCTGCCAGTGGCAGGCAGAGTGCAACTAGATGGTCTTTAAGGTCCCCTCCAACCCAAACCATTCTATGATTCTATGATTTTATGTTTCTGTGACTCTATGACCCTGCGACTCAATGTTTCAATGCTCCTTTAATTCTATGGTTTTATGATTTTGGAGGGGGAATTCTAAGGTCACATTTTAACCAAAATGATGCCAGCACGATCAGAGATGGGACTTGACATATCTACATTATTTTATCTCCACCTTCAATAGAGCTTGAAGACGATTTTGAAGGAAATCCTAGAAATTAGGTTCCAGTAGATAAAAATGTTCACTGTTCAGTTGGGTTTTTTTCCCCAAAATTTGGATATATTGCTGTTGTTTGGTGGGCATCTGTTGACTTTTGCTGGGTATCAGTAAAGTGCACTGTAAATCCCGGGATTTCAAAGCTCTTCACAGTGGTGATTGTTGCTTGTCAGTAAACAGCCACCTTCTCCTCCCTTCAGGGGGCAAAAACAACTTGCTCCAGTGGCAAAATTAAGAGCTAACTGAGCTGTTTCAATGCTTGAAAACTGGCTTCCAATGGATATGAGGAATGAAAGTGACTCTGGATTTTTTATGTTAACTCAGTGTCTGGATAAAGCACTGGCTTGTCTCCTGGGATGCTGAGATTTTGGCTGGCTGGCTGCATGGTCCCTGCAAAGCCACAGCATCTCCCTTTTCCTCCAGTTTCCCTCCGAATAAAAGAGAAATAACAATTCTGTTCCTTGTAAAGAGTAAGTTGATGAATCATGTTGCCTTAGTGCTTTATCTCTTAACTTGCCATTCTCCCAGAAGAAATTATGGAACACTGTCAGAGTACATATTAAAAAAAATTGGGATTTCTGCTTATGATATTCTTAGCATTTGTAAAACCAGAACAGATGTCATTGTTTTATTCAGCTGAAACAGATCTATGATTTTCGGCTTTCTTTCCAAACTAAGAGCTGGCATGCTGGTCCTAGAAATTCTGTGGAACCTGAAAAAACACCAAGATTCTTACTCAACACCTATTAAATTTCATAAGCTTAAGGAGGGAAGGGAAGGGAAGGGAAGGGAAGGCAAAGCAAGGCAAGGCAAGAGAAGTAGCACATGGGCAGAGGAGCAGCTGGATGCCAGGATGCTAGCGAAACCAGGGAATCTCATCAGAGACTGTCTCCAACCTACTAAAGCCCACAGAAGTCACTAGAAAACTATCAGGTGGCTGACTCCGCATTCAACATCTTTTTTTTTCTCCAATTTCCTTTACACTCCCCCCACCCCCTCTTTTTTTTTTTTAACGCCGAGAAAAATGCCAGCACAGAAACCTCCGCTCAGGAAATAGGGTTAGAATTTTCTTTTCTCTCTCTCTCTCTCTCTCGTTGGCATTTTGTTCTGCAATTTTCTTCAGGAACTGTTTATTCCGAGAAGTGCAATGTTAAAATGAATGCCACGGTCACTTTGAATTCCCCAGCGCCATTTAACCACCCCTCTTATGTCTGAAATCAGTTGGGTAGGTGATACATGACACTGTGATAGTGCAAACAAACATCTGCTCCTGTGGGCGTGGGCTTGCTCACTCCAACATGCTCTTGAATCTAATTGGGAATTTCCAGGCATATATTGCTCACGCTCTTTCCAAAATAACTCGTATAAGTATAAAGTGTATGAATTAATCATCCTTTTAATCCAGCAAAAGCTGGGCTATATCTGCTCAATCACAAGACATTTATTTCTGTTCTGGGTATTCAGGGTGGAATATTTTTGGTTTGGTTATTGCGTTTGTTTTTTCTTTTTTTTCCACAAGTGCTAAGAGGAATTTCCAGCTTAAAGAAGTAAAGCAGTTGATTTTTGCAACAGAAAAGAGATGTAGCAGCATGGTTGTCAATCCTGCTCTCCAGAGGGAGAGGCTGGACAGAGGCTGTTTGTTTGACTGGGTTTGTCCAGAGCTTCACACCACGTTGAAGTGCATGTGCAGTGTGACAGCACGAGTGTCCCCATAGCTCAGAGTCTGGGCACACACCAGACAGGCAGCAACATTTCTGTGTCCAGCCTCCCCCTTGGGGTGGCCGAGCATGAGCACTGTGGCCACTCAGGTAGCAGCCCATGTGTTGAGGTGCCTCTGACCATTCTGGTCAGGCTGTTGCCCATGCTGGATCGTGCAGCTGGCTGTGCTGGTATCAATTTTGGGAGGTCATTCAAGACATGTCCACAGCTCAGAGCGCAGTGCAGAGAGCACTGGGCGGAGATGAGCCATGCAGGTCCACGTGGCACAGGCAGTGCTGTCAGAATGTCCTGCTCCATGGCCATGAGCAGGTGGTGCACACCTTCCCAACACGGTTTCTGAGCACAGGGAGAATGTTCCCTTTGGGTTCCTGCTGTGGGACTGTGTCCAGGCAGCAGCCAAATTGTCCGAGGGAAGTCAGTGGTGCCATCTGAACAATGCATAAATGTGAGAGGAACAGAAAGTGGCCCGCTGGCTCCAAACGCTGGTGGCATCGGCCTGGCTGCTTTTGCCCCACTCGCTGCACTGCCAGCTCACGGCGCTGCCCTGCGGCAAGACCTGCAGCTTCCGCCTGACCGGCACCTCTGGCCTGCACATCAGCCTCGAGATGGCTCTGGCAGTGCAGCAAGGCAGCTCAGGTGCCTACCTGAGCCTTGAGTAGGCAGCAGCCAGCTCTGCCAGCAGCACCATTGTGGCCACAGAGCTGCCGCCTCTCAGACTCACGGCCAAGCCCACCCAGCAGGACAATTTCGAAATCAGACCCGCTTTCCTGTCACCCTGGTGCAGTGACAGAAAACGAGGCCTGGAGACCAGTTTTGGACACTGGAACAGAGAATCTGTTCATCCCAGAGACTGATGACACGGTTCAAGAGGAGCTCAGCACAACCAGAGCTCAGGATACTTTCCCCTCACGTTTGGCAGGGTTAGCATCCAGAGTCTGGGTGCTGATGTCATTTTTCCAATGGCTTTGTCAATGCCTGTTTCCTCAGGCAAGGATCAAGATGTGGACAGATGTTTCCAACAGATGACTCATGAAGTATGAAGGTGATTGCAGTACTGAATACATAGTCAAGGTGAGTTTCACAACCAGCAACGCTGTCATATCATGAGCCAATACTACACAGTGCACCAAAACAATAATCTTAGCCCAGACCCCATGGAGGATAAACATCTCGAAGCAATAGAGCAAGAGGAAATGGCCTCAGATTGTGCCAGGGAGGGTTTAGTTTGGAACTGGGAGAAATTTCTTCACCAAAGGGGTTGTCAGATGCTGGAACAGGCTTCCCAGGACAGTGGTGGGGTCAGCATCACTGGAGCGGTTTAAAGACATGTAGATGTGGGACTAAGGGAAATGGTTCTGTGGTGGGCTTGGCACTGCTAGGTCAGGGTTGAACCTGATGATGTTAGAGGGCTTTTCCAATCCAAATTATTCTATAATTCTAAAGGAAATATGACTAAAATTACTGGGACTATAACATACATATGTTCTGGGCTGAACAGGACATTTCTGCCAGACTCACAAGAAGGAGAAAGGATGAGCTATGGAGGAAAAGCTCCACCCACCTTCATGACCCTTCCTGGCAGCTACATCACAGGAGATTGATTGTTCACCAATTGCATTCCATTAAAAAAATCAAATCAAATCAAATCAAATCAAATCAAATCAAATCAAATCAAATCAAATCAAATCAATTAAAATATCAAATAAATTTTTATTTACTTTACATGGAGAGCAAGCTTTTAAGTGGCTCTTGAGACTGAAAATAAAGCATTTTCTGCAATATAAAATTCCAGCAAAAGTTGTGATTTGGCTGGAGGAGAAAGAGCCATACAGATATTGGCAGAGTAGCTGAAAGAATCTCTAATTAAAATTTATCCCATTTCACTCATTAGTTAGAGCAGGTCATTTAATAATGAAGGCTGTCTTAGCAGTTTCATCAAAATGGTTCCTTTAAGCCAAACAGCACAACACCTTATTTGATATATTCTAGAATATGGTGAAATATAAAATACCAGTCACAAAGTGAAACCAGATTTTTATGGGAGAAAGCCATTAAAAGAGAAGCAGTTACAAGAAAGTGAAATGTCTACTGCAATTCAAAAATGAGCTGGTATGGCTTGCCTTCTATATTGATTTTGCTTTCTGCTTAGCAACGGGATCTCATGTGGGTTATATAAAAATACAAAAACATCCAGCAGTATGATTCAGGATAACCTTTTCCAGAAATATTGCTGGTATTAATCTTGGATGGAACTGTTTTACCTCGGAAGATCTGAACAATAAAATACAAACCTGAAGTATTTGATCTGTGGGGAACTAACTGGAAGTGCTTGCTTGCATCTAAAAAAAGGCTTTGCTTTTAATGTGATTAAATACATCTTTATGTGATGTCTGTTCAAACATATGAGAGGCAACTGAGGACGGAGGAGATGGGTTGATGGAAAGCGGCTTACAAGAGCACTGTCCATAATGGCTTATATCAGGGAACAGGGTTTGTTAAATACTACGTAAAATTCCAAGAGATCCCAAGTATTTCTATTTATGTAGCTCCTTTCAACTCCCCAGCAATGTTATGGTAGGATACCTTTTGTTCTACAACCAGTCTGGCGGCTTTTGCAGGACTACTGAAACATTTGTGCGAGATGACTGAAGTTTCACCTGCACATGCTTTTATTTCGCTAACCTTTTACATCTCTTTTCTCATGATACTCGAGTGACTGTATTCCCCAGAAAGGACATTCTTGCCTGTGGCTAGACACCATCATCTTGGAAGATGCTTAATGTTTTTAGCTGTCACTGGAATTAACTTTGGCTTGTCAGGAGCTGAATTTTCTTTGCTTACTTGGTCAGCTTTGTTTGTCCTGCAAGGTCTTCCCCAATCCTGTGGCTCTGTGCTCTGCCCCAACTGTCTTTTTTAGAGGAAAGGATGGCAGATTGGTCTTCCCTGGACCCAACAGTGGTAGCCAGGGAAATCCCAACATGTCTTTTCTGTGCAGGAGGAACACATTTCTGTGGTTGTTCGGCATAAGAAAGGTGATTTGAGGAATGCTTTTAAGACATTTGTTCTTCTCCTTCTTCTGTGGCTCCCCTCAAATATAGGATGAGAATAAAAAAATCCGGTGTCACATGAAGCTGCTATTTCTGTAAATGACAAAGGAAATAGTTCTTCAGATAGCTGGTAGACACTGTATGGAACATAACATTAAAAAAAACCCCGAAGAGCTGGGCTCAGGTTACACAGTAAATTCAGCAATCCCAATACCTGTGCCTAGGGATGGTTTTCCTGCTTGCTTAAAGCATGGAGCACCTCGTTTTGTACCCCACCAGCCCTGCTCACTGCTTCTTGGATAGCTCCTGGTTCTGCACTGCTGTGGGGGATATCAGCTCTCTCATGTGCCAGCACATGACACTGAGACAGTACAGCTGGGGAAAGGGTCTTGTGCCTCTTCTTGGCTCCCCTGTCTTTCATTGCAAATGTTATAAATCCTAAATCTCACCAGACACGTTACCTCTGTGATAATTTATAGATGTCAATGACACATTGTAGTGCGCTGACCCCAGCCAGCATCCAAGCATCCCCCTTGCCCTTCACTCATTCCCTTTTGCCAGGGGACGGGGAGGAAAAAAATCAAAGAGAGGCAAAGAGACTCATGGGTTGAGATAATGGAGTTTATTAAGCAGCACAGAAGCTGCCCACGTAAGCAAAGCAAAATAAAGGATTCATTCAGTACATCCCACTGGCAGGCAGATGTCCAGCTGCTTCCTGAGAAGCAGAGACTCAGCTTGGTTAATGGCCACTTGCAAAGACAAATGCCATAATCACTAACATCCCATCCTCCTCCTCCTCTCCATGAGCTTTTATTGCTGAGCCTGACATCATATGGCATGGGATACCCCCACAGCCAGCTTGAATATCTCCATGTTCCCTCCTAACTTCCATACAAGTTATGTTAGGAGCAGGGATGTTTGGAGCAGGGTGGAGGAAAGAGAGAGAAAACCTCAACTTGGTTTGAGAACCACAGTTCACAGCAATGCATCCTACAGGGTGATATGAGGAAAGTGACCTCCATCCCAGCCAGACTGTCATCAAAATGGACTGTGGTGGGTTGGCCATGGCTGGCAGACAGACAGACACACACCCTGCTTCTCTCTCACTCCCCTTCCTCAGTGCAGCAGGGAAAAAATGAGATGGAAAAGCTCATGGATCAGTATAAAGACAGGGGTTTCACAAACCCTTTAACATCATGGGCAAAATGGACATGGCTTGGTGAAAATTAATTTATCAGTGACAAGTAGAAATGAAGAATGGTTAGAAACAAAGATGGAGGCTAAAAAAGCCTTCCCCCTTCACCCTGAGCTCAACTTCAACCCTTCATTTCTGACTCCACCTCCTCCCACCCAAGCAACACGAGGCCATGAGGAATGGAGACTGCCATCAGTTCATGACATTGCCTCTGACACTCCCTTCTCCTCACACTTCCTTCCTCCTCCAGCACAGGCCCCTTCCTTGGGCTGCAGTCCCCCAGACAAGCCTGTGCCAGCGTAGGCCCTTTCCATGAGCCACAGCTCCTGACTGAGGATGAGCTCCTGCACAGGCACCTCTCCCCACACCGAAATATTCCCCACATCAAAATAAAAGTAATGCCATCACACCACCAACAAAAGTGGCCTATTTACGAACATGACAAAACTCCAGTGCTTGGCCGCTCACAACACTGCAACAATAAAATATTCCCCACAATTATCCCACTCCTCTGGGTGTTTCCAGTCCAAGTTTTTTCCACTGCCTCCCCCAGTTGCTGTCTTTATCTCAAATTCCTGACCAGATCCTTCTTGTTCCCAGCTGGAAGGAAAAAGCAGATCCAGGTGCCATCCTCTTGTTCTTGCTGCTGACCAGTGGGAGGACATGAGAAAGCGAGAATGTGAAACCACCTCTAAGCTGAAAGGTTGCAGACAAAAATTGAAGGGGAAGACAGCAGCTCCTTTTTCTGTACTTATTGATGGCATGGGTCCCTGTCTCAACCACGCCCCTCTGATGGTGCTGAACGCTGGGACAGACACAGCCAAGTCCCAACAGAGTGGTGAGGAGACCTCTAATTGAGAACACTTCTTAATCTTAGAAGTCTCCCTGAGGCCAGCAGGGCCAGAGCAGCTCCATTTGCTGTGGCACAGGACACTTAATCACAGGATCACATATTTCAGCCCCTGAAGTGGGAAGCACGTTTTCCTTCTTATCTTTGCTTCTCACCATCCTACCCTTATTTTCAAGCAGTAATAAATTATTGTCAATTAAATTGAATTAGTTAAATGAAATTAATTTTCCCCAAGTCGTCTCTGTTTAGCCTGTGAAAATAATTGGCAAGTAGTGATCTCCCTGTCCTTATCTCAACCCGTGAGCTGCTGCTTCTTATTTCTTTCCCACCATCCTTCTGAGGAGGATGGGGGAGAGAGCAACAGGGTGGAGACCTGGCAGCCAGTCCTGGTCAGCCCACCACACATATGAAGGTATTTAATAACTTTGTACCCTTAGCACTGAATACTCTTTTTATTTAGGGTGACACCTCAGGGTTTTTTTGGTTTTTTGGGCTTATATTTCCTATGGTGCAGAAGGTTTTTGAAAACCCCACTAGAAAATTGTCTGGGGAAAAGAATGCAGCAGGAGAACAGATGCCGAGCCCAGCACAGCAAGATCCAGGCATCTTTAATGGGATGAGTGTGTACATGATAAAAGAGAAACATACTTGGCATTCCTTTCTGGGTTCAGGAAAACTCTCTGATGAGGAGTCAGTGGAGTCCCAGAGAACCTGGAGGTCCTGGATGGACCTTCTATGGGACAGTGTTAGATGGAGGGGTGCATGACTATGCTGATCCACTGCGGAAAACCTCTGAATTTGCTGCTGCATCATTAAAGCACTTTCTAAAATGCATGCCATACCCTTGAAAACTGTGTTTGTTTGGCTGCCACAGCACTGGTAAAAATGCTTCCAACCACATTCATGACACACAAACAGAAGGGCTGGTTTTCTGTATTTATCAGCTTTGGACAGGGCTGAGTGGTTTACTTTGAAACATCATTGCTTTATTATAGCTGAACCCGGACTCTAAGAACATTTAAAGAAATCTTTTCCAACTGTCAGTGGTTCTTCAATAGCCCAAACTCGTGTACCTTCTAAGATAGATTGTAGTAATTTGATATAAAGCAGCACTTGAGTTATTAGATAAAAGTACACAGGCAGCCCTTGGAAGCATCCGAAAGCTCCCAAAAGTGTCCAAAAACATCAAAAAGCACCCAAAAGCATGACATGTGGCCCAGTGTCACCCGGCAGGGCAGGTTGTGTAGCACAGGTGCTTGAGATACTGCGCCAAGGAGCAGCAAAACCCAGGCACAAGCCTGGCTTATCTGCAGCCTGATGCTGCATTGGCCAAACCAACATGGGGATGTTTTAATTACAGTTTAAGGATGGTTAGACTTATTCCTCACTGGCATAACACAAGCCAAAGTTAAGTGTTTTAAGCAGTAAAACAATGAGGAGAGGAATTTTGTGCTGTTTGAAGATATCAGACCGATTTTAAGCAGGTTTAGGGTCATGGCTGATTTTTGGGCTTGGCAGTGTTGGGTTGGATTTGGCCATCTTAAGGGTGTTTTCCAGCCTTGGCCATCCTGTTCTGTTCTGTGATTATTTTCCCTTATCTGTGCACATTATAGACCCAGTGCTGGCTTTCGTAGGGAGTTTAGTTTCTTCCAGTTTTCTTCAGCAAGACTACCCTTTCCTCAAAGAGAAAGCTTTCCTGAAATTTTAACCTGAAATCATCATTTACTGTCATTTTTTGTTACTCACTTATTAGTCCAAAAAGAAAAGAGAGAGAAAGATGAGACATTTTTTAAATACAGCTTTTTATATAGCTCTGAGTGGGGTTTAATCTGTTTTTCCATGTATTTTTTCTCTTCTCTCATGTATTCATGCTCTTTGTTCTTTCCGGTCTTTTCTCTGTTTCATCCTACTTGAAATGGAACATGAAGAGGAAGAACACTGCATAAGAGCCATTTAAAATAATTAATCAATGTACTTACTCTTCTAAAAATACTCATACAAAACCACCCCCTTTAAAATAAACGTGTAACTAAAACAGTAATTTTGAATTCTCGGAAATGTTTTCATCAAGGCTAAATATTAATTATGCTGTTATTAAAATAAATCAACAACAAGTTTATGGATTTATTCATCCTCCTGTAGGGATTTACTGAAGAGCTTGCAAGTGAGGACAATCAAATCATCACAGTGAGTAAAATATTTTTAAAAGTGTAACACAAGTATGCAGAATTTTTAAATGTCAGGTTTGTAGATAAAGGCGATAAAATGTTCCCTTAAAATATTTCCTTTCTGTGATCCCCTCTTCTACCAGAATTACAAAAAGACCCCAGACTATGAACTCCAATAGTGCCTCTTTCTACTGCCACCAGTAAAATGCTTGAGTTGGACTTTGTCCTTACCAAATAGAGATACTATTGCTGTTTCCCTGGGGTTTCCACCTCTCCTACAGTCCCACCTATGCATTTTCCCATGGCTTTTTGCTCAGATTGGCTTCAGCCACAGCAGAGCAAACAGAATTATCCGGGTGGCCACAAATGGGTGGTTGTTCCCCAACTGCTTCCTGCTGGCCCCAGGAGCTGCCTGGTATCATTAGGGCCCCTGTTTAACCACGTGTATGGCTGGGAGGGCATGTTTGTGTTTCATTTGTACAGACATGATTAGCTCCTTCTCAGGGTTCATCTGCTGTAAAACTGGAAATGTGTTACGCGCTATTACCCAAGCAAATGTAATGCCCCCAGAATAAATATGCCCCGCGAGCTCGCAGGCTGTAATTGATAGAAAAACAGGTGTTCCCCCAATCCTCTGTGATTGCCTGCACATATGGCCTCTTTTATGCCGTCCTCCAATTGCTTTGTAATGTTGGCTCCTGCAGAAAAAGAAATAGTGTTACTGTAAAAGAGTGGGTTTCAAGAGTGTTCTTCGGTCCACGGCCAAATTAAATACAAGCAGCACAGCCCTTTCTAGTATTTAACTAATTAAACTACAGCAGCCACCATGAGCACTTCAGGCATCAAAATGCATTTCCAGCTACTCTCGCTTTAAAACGTGGTGCCCTGACTTAGCAAATTGAAGCTACATATTACACAAATTCCCATTTGAATGGTGTTAGCATCCTCAAACCGGACCTTCCAGGTAGAATCAGTAAAATAATATCAGCTCCTGGTTGGTTTTATACTTCACAGGCTGAAGTTTTATGTTGGAAAAAACATTTAGGTCCCAACAGCTGTGTAAGACCTACTGACCTGCAGTGCTAATAACAGGAAGATTTTGGAAGGAGCTCCAGGCAGAAGTATCGGTGGTCACTTTATATAACAGGTTTTCTGCGAGATTTTGTTCTGGCTGAATGCACGTGGAGGAGAAATAAAAGAAGAAAGGTGGCAGAAGAGCTGGAGGGCCACCGTTGAGAGGTGAAGGCTGGTGACACTCAGCACCCAAAATACTTAACTAGGACTGGGTTGAATGCTGATCCCTGTGCATTGATCTGTTCCCCCAGCATGTGCCTCTGTCTCTGCATCACTCTTCCTGTCACAGCAGGGCTTGCAGTGGAGAGGACAAGTCTCTGCTTTGGCTGTCTGTGGTGGTGGAAGATTCCCAGGGTCAAGACCTGGTTTTGTCTCTGTCAATCCATCAGTGTGTGAAGGGATTCAGTGACGTGCTCAGGATGTGTCCCTCTTGCTCCCTAAACACGCCTCCTTCAGTTCCCCACAGAGAGGACTTATTGTTTACCCATCAAGAACTACCAATATTTTAATCTAAATTCGGTTTACATAGTGAAAGGAAGCTCTGTGGGTAGACAAAATATGCTTGGCTTGATCTTACGAAATCAAATGGGCTGATCAAGATATGACATCAGAGATGAATTTTCTCTCTGGCTTTTGCATTGTCACTGATCCAAAAGAAAATGTCATTACATAATATCTTTCTTCATCCAAAATATACTTGCAGCATAATAAGATGATAAAACAGTGGCATCCTCCTGAACCCTTTTGAATTTTCTGCAGATAAACATGGTGCTTTTACCTGCCTTTGGCTTTCCTTATGCTCCGCTCCTGTTTATCTCTGCTCTTCACTTAATTGCCTCAGCAAGAAGACAGTTGCTCCTCTTCTGCAAGGTGCACAAAGAAGAAGAAATGCATCTTTCTCACTTTATCCCTTCCTGGGGTGTTCTCATTTCAGTGACAGCTTTCTCAATTCACGGCTTGCAGAGTTTCATGCCTGTGCTTCCCACCCTGTAATAGATAAATTTCACAGTGCTGTGGCCACTATTCAGAGGTGTTGAAGCTCCTGAATGCCCCCAGCCTTCCCCACTGCACAATCCTGACTGATGGGATGGGGTTGTTGTCAGTGTGGATGTGGTGAAGCCATGGGGTACCAGCTGCAGAGAGTGATCCCCACGCCAGATCACTGGAGAGACGCCACAGCAGCCAACAGAGAGCTGGGCTCGAGATTACAGACTTGAACTTTGAATAAGGATTGTTAGGTTTAAATGTGTTATGTCTACTAACAAGCAAGGAAAAGGGTGTTGTGTGTTTTCAAAAGCAGCCTGTCCCCCTTTTTCATGGACAAGTCTTTGAGGGATCAGAATTGTGGATACAAAAAACCACAGCTACAGCTTCAAACCTTTGCATGCCTTCTGACAACAAGGAAGAAAAATCCACTCAGCTAAACTCCTGGCCCTTGTGACTTAGGATTTCCTCCTCACTATTACATGCTGCATTGATGGATATCAGTGTGCAAAGGAACATTTTGCGCTAGGTAATTATCCCCTACAAGGGGATATTTCTACTTGGGAAACGCAGTGATTCCCATTGAGCTTCCACACACTGAAAAAAACTTCTGCACCAGGTCCTTACTGGGATGTAAATTCCCTGGAAGCAGGTCTACCTTGAATATCATGTTAAACTGAAGTTATAAAGAAGAAATAATATTTTCACAACCAGCCTTGTGCTTGTTTCTGATTTTACATTCAGGCAGAATACCACTGAGTGCAGTAGGGACTAAATAAATATTTCACTGATAAACAACAAACCTAAATTGTTTATGAAGCATAAAACAATTATCTTTGACTCCACCTGATGCTGCTGAGCAAGCTGTTCCTATTTATTGTGCTATTATTAGATGGGAATGTAGTGCATTGGACAGCATCTTTCCTGAATGGATGACATAACCAAGTCCATGTAACACAGACTCATTCTCTAGCACAATTCAGAACTCTGTACACAGCCCATCATCCTCCACAGAAGGATTTCTTAAAAACCAAACACATGGGAATGAATGAATCATTTATAACAGAGTACCTAGACTTTCAAAACACTCCTATGGATGTAGATGTTCTGACCACTGCTTAAAGACTTGGGGATATAAATGGCCATTATGCATACATACATACATATACTGATTTCATTTCTGTAAGGACACAACATTTCTGCACAGTTCCTGAATAAATAATGTAATAAAAAAGCCATGCCAACTTGCAGTCTCAGTGACGAGAAACGATAGGTAAAAAGCACTTTGTGTTTTGAGTAGAACAGTGGTGGTAACACTCACACAGGAAAAACCTGCATGGAATCAGAAATTTCTCAGTGAGATGGCCACATTTAAATAACACCTCAGAAACAATGCTAAAAATGGAACAGAGGGATCTCTAAGGCATCTGTCCAGGAAAGTGAAGAAAATACGTTTTTGGCAGTGAACACTGAAAAAATCATGCAGAGAATAAAATGGATTAAAATGAACTGGAACCACATGCCCTTGCTGCTGGCTTGGCTTTGCTGAACCTTGACCTGTCGTTACACCATGTTGCAGAAAGCAAGCCTGGGTGAAAAACAGGACGGTGCTGTAGTGTCATTTTATCAGTGTTCTATTCTACATCAATATTTATCGATATTCTCTTGGCGTTTCTTGTGTACTTACTACACACTCACCATTTCTCTCTCCTAGATCCATTCATATTCCTGTTGTTTGAGGCTCCTATTCCTATGGCTGGCACAGCAGAGGCAGTGGTTACAGTCTCCTGATCCCTATGGGTNGACGTCAGGATGGCTGTCGTCGTTTTGACGTGTAAACACTCATTTCCATTCCGGCTCCGGAGGGTCTGCGAGCCTCGGGCAGCCGCGCCGGCAGGCAGGCAGGCAGGGCTCCGCTCCCCGCTATCGCGTAGCAACGCGGCGCCGCATCCCGCCCGCATCCCGCCCNCATATCCACTCTGGTATAATGATGTCTGGGGTTGAAATGTCAGACGCTGAAACACTGATCTTTGAAAGTATTTTCCCCTCCTCTTTGTTTCATATTTATGTTTTGGTTATTTTCCCATTTCAGAATCCAATGAAGAGTAGGGCAGGCATATCTGTCACTCCATAGTAGAACAGAAGGAAGCACAGCACTGAGGCACACATCTAAAACCAGCTTATTAAAATTTACAGTTTAAAAGTTGGAAGAATCAAGCAATGAAATAAAATACATAAAGTGAAACTGCTAAAAGCTGCCTTCCGTTTCAGAGGCAAAGAGCATTTAGAAAACATTAGGAAACTTTTAGAAGCATTTTCTAACACGTGGAAAGACAATTAAAGGGTAGAGGGAGCATTAAATAAAACTGAAGGAGCTAGGGAAATGCAGATGCAAAATGAACATATGGAAATAAGTGTTTAACAATTTGAAGTAATTGCTGAAAAAGTACAACGTGCAGAAGCAACTGGATGCTATTAAAAGTATAAAAATTGAAATTATTTTTAAATCAGAAATTGCACAAAATTAATGATTTTTTTTTTTTTGAGGAAAAATATATTTGCCCGCCATCATCAAGGGTGGGCAGCGGTGCCCATTAATACAGCACGTCTGTGGTGTGTAAGAATTGCCGGGGGACAGTGCGCACTTAATCGGTCTGTGCCGCCCGCGAGGTCCCGGGTTAGAAACCAAACAGAACAAAACCCGCTGAATTCGCCCCGCTCTGCCCTCGCTCCGAGGCGAGAGGGGACGCGGGTTGGGGGGCAGAACACCGACCCGCGACGGGATGGGTGCGAGGGGCGGGCGGGGTCCGCGCTCCTGCTGCACCTCGCCTCGGGCTCGGTCCCGCCGGTCACCGGCAATAATGGAAACGGTCGCACACCGGCACCNTCCCGCGTCCCGCGGCCATGGCCGGGCGGCTCTGGGCCGGTCGGTGCGCGGCCCTGGCCATGCTCCTGGCAGCTTGGTCCCTGCCCCAAGGAGGCAGCGCCGGGCGGCTCTTCCTCAACGAGTGGGCAGCGGAGATCCCGGCCGGCCCCGACGCTGCCAGAGCCATCGCGGACGAGCTGGACTACGACCTGGTGGGGCAGGTACGGCCGGGCGAGGGGCTCCGCGCATCCCGCAGGATGCTCCGCGACGGGGCTCCTTTCCCATCCCGAGAGGCTCCTTCCCTCCCCTCTCCCTCAAACTTGTGCCCGGCTGCCGCCCGCAGGGCTCCGGGGAGTTTGAAGCCCCCGGTGCCCCACCACAGCCTCCCAGGGTTCGGGTCTGCCCCTGGCACCCGGCCAGGGACGGCTCTTTCAGAGGGGACGGGGCAGGGCGACTCTGCTCTTCCTCGGAGGACCAGGCGGGGACCTCCGGCTCTCCTTGACGGGAGCGGGCGGAGCGCTCCCGCTCTCCTTGGCGGGACTCGGCAGGGTCGGGCGGGGGCTCCGGCTCTCCCTGGAGGGGTCCGGGCAGGACACCTGGGTCTCCCTGAGGAGACCGGACACGGTCAGGCAGGGCACCCTGCTCTCCCTTGAAGAGACCGGCCGGGCAGCCCGTTGCTCCAGAGGGGACAGGGCGGGGCGCCCGGCTCTCCCCCGGCAGTCCGGGCAGGAGGAGGGCGCGGGCAGTCCCGACTGCGGCCCCTCGCCGCCTCCGCCCCGCCGGCTCCATCGCCATCGCGGGGCTTCTCTCCAGCCATCCCTCGGGCGCTTTTTTGGGATGCCGTGACGTCAGCGTTGTCAGGGATGAGTAACCGCCGTGAGGGAACAGCTTCGTCTCACCTCCCGGCGAGGGTCCTGTGCCGGGCACGGCGTCCGCCAACGCCGGGACCCCGCTGACCCCTGCCCTGCCCTGTGGCCGAGGTCGCGGTCAGCTCCACTCCGTGCCCCCGGGACTGTCTGCGGGCAGCCCCCTCTGGCCGCCTGCCCAGCCCCGCGTCGGGGCACAGCCGTGCTCTCCCGACTCCCAAAAACCTGTAGGTGTGATCCCACCTCTGAGGGTTTGGTCCTTCTGCCTTTGTGGCCGGTGCATTTGCCCCCACAGCCTTCAAACAGACCGTCCTTAGGGGAATGGGGTGTTGGAAGTCAGCGGGGTGCACCCAGCTCTGCCGGTGGCCGGCTCCCGAGCAAGTGAAAATGCTGCCACAGTGGGTGCCTGTACAACCCAGCCCTGCAGGGAGGTGTCCGAAGCCATTCAAAGCTTTTCACACCTGTCCAGCCGAAACCCAGGAAAAGCAGATAAAACTGGTGTGTGACCACAGGTGCAGCCTGCCCACCGAAATGTGGCCGTGCCAAGGGGTGTCCAGGAGTGTAGTGGTCACTAGTACAGGTGCTGTTAACTTGAGTACTGGAGTAGTAATGACTGCACTTGAGCAGCCGAAATGAAATTACTCCCCCAGCTTCTTCCAACCGCACACAGGCTGTGAGAAGCACTTGTTACTTGAAGAGTGCTTCCTCGTTTGGATTAAAATATCTAAAGGCTGGTTTCTTGCTCTTTTGTCTTTTAGGCAGCACGAATTTATTCAGGTTTTGATTGTTTGTGCTTGCTCGCAGTGGGGAAATACCTCCCAATGACTAAAGCATGCCTGTGTCTTACAGATTGGATCACTGAAAAACCACTACTTATTCAGGCATAAGAGTCACCCAAGACGGTCCCGAAGAAGTGCCATTCATATCACTAAGAGACTTTCTGATGATGAGCGGGTGAGTGTTAAATTTATTCTTTTTTTTTCTTCTTTTTTTTTATTCTGTCTCCTTAGCACTAGCTTCGTAATGAGGTCACAGGCAGGCCTTCCTCATTTTGCAACTCTAAAATGTTCAGCCATCCATACTCGTGCTGAATAACACTTGACTATTCTGTCACTCACAGGCAGAATCTGATGCTCCCTTACCACCTATTTTACAAGAGCTTTCCAAATTAAGAGTTAAGATGTGCAGCCCCGGAATTTCAGATGTTGATGCACCACTGATGAACAGGGAACCACAGGGCTGGATTCAAAGTAAAAATCCATAGATGCACTAAGTTTAATTAGGCCACGTCTGTGCAATTACCATGTGAATTAGGTTTGATTTAAAGTGACTGAGTATTAAGTAAAAAAAAAAAAAAAGAAGTAGGGAAAAAGGGCTGAGGTTCTGCTAGATAGGCTTCTATAACAAGCTGAAATCCCTTCTCGAAGGATCCATCACACATGCCAGACTTGCAGTCTTTTGTTAAAATGATATGCCACTGCAATCAGAGAACAGGCAAACTGGAGAGCCGGGGGTCTAAGGTACAACCCACTGGTGAAGCAGGCTCCTCGTCTGGCTTTATTTCAGACAGAAGCATTTCTGTTTGTAAGCATAATGAAAAACAGGGGTACATGACAAATTTAAAGAGCAGACCAGAAAGCTGTCAGCCTTTCTTACAAGGTATTTTCTGGGAAATGTCACAACAACAACATTTGATTTTAAGATCAGCATTGTTGCAGCAATCACTGTGACAATATGAGCTGTCCAAACCATGAAGTAACCTTGTTGTCAAACCCAGCAGATTATCATATAAGGACAAACCACTTCGGAATGAGTAATTTTCTATCTGAAGGTTTTAGATGCAGATGTCAGCTAGGAGGAAATATCTTGTATGGTGAGACAAGGTGTTTGTTTTGCCTTGTTGTGTTTCAAAACTGTACACTCTCATCTATTTCCTTGCAAACATTGGTTTAACAGTTAAAGTTGAAATAATCCTAACTTGGGGATGTTCAAACCTGCAGGTTCAGTGTAAACTGGTTCCAATTTATGCCCACACATATGATCAGATGTCCAATGTCATTGTAGTACGATGTTCAAGATCAGAGTTTTGGGTGCAGTTTCTCTCTTTTTTTGGCTTACTGCGTCGAATGAATGTGTTACATGGGGAGGAATGAGAGCTTTCAGTACATCACTTTCTAAAATAGTAGCAGAATGGAAGCGATTGCATTACATTGCTACCAGATATTACTGCATCCTTGCATTCTTAGTTTCAGAAACGGGGCTTCGAAGTGCTGCAGGTGATTTGCTAAATTTACTCCAATTTCCCTTTTATTTACCATCCAGTATGCAAATTAACTCTGTGAATAAATGAGATGTAATTATGCATTATGTAAGTGTATAAACACAAAGCAATCATGTAACGCTGTGTAGTTACACAGGGACCCTGTTCAGCAGCAGCCTACTTAAAAAGATTTAGATTCAGCCTTTAAAAAGGGAGAGAAAAGGGAATCCTGTTTTTGTTTGTATAACGCCCTCATGAATTTTACGGTATGTTAAGTGTGAAAGCTGTGGTAAAACTTGGCTCTAATCTGAATATTTATCTGCTTCCTATAGTGTTTGTTGTAAAACAGATAAAGGCTGTGAATGCTTTGAAGGGATATAATTATCTGGTTACCTAACTTCTTCTAGTATGTGCACCAGTTTCCAAATCTACTTTCTTGCAAGTAGACTTGAATTGAGATTATTTTTACTGCTTTATGTATCAGTGATGGGAGATTTGGCATGGGGCCTTCAGTTCTTGCTGGAGATGGATGGTTGGAACTTCACCCAGCTGCTGAGTGACAAACATTTGGCTTGTTTGCCTGACATATGTGCTTGGAGTTTCAGCTCATTTCCCTCAGTGCACTTGCTCACCGTGAAAAAAATAAAAAATAACAAGCATGGAAGTTCTCAATTGCTAATTACTGTTGGGTGGTGAAGAGGTCAAGCTTTGCTGTGGGCAGGGAAGAGAAATAGAGGTGATTGCTCCAATGTATGTGCAAGTATGTATGGCCCTAGATATAAATAGGGTAGTTTAGAATACCTACACTTGCATGGGTATATTCATCTTCTATGACCAAGGTTTGTAGGGAGTTTAGGACTAATATATAGCAAAAAGAATCATAAACAGCTACTATTTTAAAAGGTTTATGTTCTTGTAGTGAATTTGCCTAAGGCTTTCATTAGAAAATTTCATTTTAATCAAATCATAGTTTTTAATCATAATTTCTCAGTCATTATTATTTCATGTATGGTGATAGATGTCAGGATCATAAAGCTGTTCAATCTCAGTAGATAAAAGGAACAAAATCTATTCAAAGCTTGAAAGTAAAAGGTTAGATCCAAGGCACCCTTCACGTGAGGCTTGTCACAGGATCTTGGCAATCTACTGAACCTGAATTTGCTTTGCCCGCTTGGAATTTGGGATGAAAAGGACCAACCTTACCTCTGTCAGAGTGACCATGCAAGGATCGACTACAAATAATGTTTTATTCCCTCTCCAGAAGAAGCACACAGCACAGAGAGAGGCATCATCATCAGGATTTCATTTGAACTGGGTTCAGTAATATATTCAAGGGTGATACACATTTAAAATACAACCCCATGCCTTAGAGATTGCTATGCCTGTGCACAAAGCCTGTGCTACTCGTTTAATGATTTATCAAAGCATGCTGAAGCATTTTGGCTTTCAGTTGCCTTAAGTGAAATTAAGCCGGTGATGAAGTTAGTCTAATATTCATAGCTTACTAATTGACCACTCTTCAAAACACCACTAGGAAGGAGACTTGAAGGTCCAGCTGGTCTGTGAGTAACAGCATCATTATGATTGCAAGACTAAAGCCAGAGATGATCTTTCTGCTTTCCTTTTAGCTCCCAATAGAGAGTGAATAAAAGATAAGTAGGATAAAGTAGCAGGCCATGGCTTTCCTTGTTTCAGTAGCCACCACTGCTTAGATGATCTTTTAGCCATACTACATGGTTTTATTTGATGTAAAAACCTGCCCTGTGTCACTCACAGGAATTGTTTGTTAACTTGTACTTAATGATTTTTTGTGAATTTATTCTGTAGTACCATGATTTCACCAAGTTCTCTTCCCCAAATTGCACTGTACTACAGTTTAAATAATCCTCTTCTCTGTACCAATGTTTCTCATTTTGCTTCAGGCTCCAAAATTCCTCTGTATGAGGAATGCTCTGGGTTAAGAAAGTCCCAAACTAAAGAGGTTCACTTGTCATATTTCTACAAATAATTGTAGGTGTCATGGGCAGAGCAGCAGTATGAAAAAAAGCGAACTAAGCGTGCCTCTGTGAGAGACTCGGCAGAAAGTCTTTTCAACGACCCTATGTGGAATCAGCAGTGGTATCTGGTAAGAATTTGTTGCCTTGTGGAACTGGGGATGGTAGTTGTGCCATCAGCTGCATTATTTTACCAGTATCAGAGCGATTGCACTGAAGGGAATAAACGAAAAGTCCCTTTTGTTAGTGTGTCCTGTAAAAATGAGCATTTTCGGGCAACCTTCTATCTTCTGTGGAGTGTTGTTTCTACAAAGATTCTAGATGCCAATTCAGCTGCTGTTTAGTATTGGGGGGGGGGGGGGATATCACAAGTTGTTAAACNGGGATATCACAAGTTGTTAACAGTTAAAACCTACTTTAATGATAATTTTTAAGTATTTGCTGTTTTTGTGTAAGAAGTCCATTATCATATCTGAAGCTGGACATGTATTTCTTTATTAAAATTGATAGTGCAGAATGCATACTCCTGATGAAAACAAAAGCATCTGCATGCATGTGACAAGCACCTTCAGCCACAGGGACCGGGATTTACATCTAAGAGGGTCTCTAAATGCCACTCACATGCTCAAAACCTCAGGGAAAAAAAATTTCCTGAGCTCCATAGTTTCTGTCTGCCTGTGTCAATTGAGAAATACAGTTGATCATTTAGGTTTTACATGGTTTCTTCCAAAAGCCTGTGTTTCCACTGTGCATCTAGCTGTACCTTCAGTCTAGGATTCATTGCTTTTACTTGGAATGGGGATGGGATTAAAGGTGAGTATAACAAATCAAAAAGAAAGGTCAAGCACAAATGGGGCCTGAGTGGCTGGAAATACTTTTCCTCAGTTCATGTTTGAGAAATCAGACCAAACTCTGTCTTGCTTTCCCTCATTTGAGCTAGGAGACATAAATAACAAACGACATAGCATAAAATATTTTCATGAAGATTCCTGGAGGCTCCTTCTCAACAGAAAAAAATAATTGTTATCTCTAAGAATTTAGCTTTTCTTTGAAGCAGAATATCTGTTTTTTTCCTTGTCTGTATCCAAAAAAGCAGGACATTTCCGAGGTGTATATTTGACAAATACACAAACACACACAGAGTTCATAAAAGCAGCCTGGGGAAAAAAAACTGGCAATGTTCTGCTCTCCAGGAGACGTAGTTGCTTTTCCCACCTATTTATGGTTTTCACTTCTTTTCCCTATAGTTTTCACACATGAGAAACAAAAACATGCTGCTTACCCTCGTTCGCAGTGCACATTGAATTTTTCTGATTAAATGCATAAATGCATTAGATATTTTCTTCCAAAATATGTTTTCTGCCTTGTAGTGAATAACTGACTATTACCTTATTTTTATGATTCGATGGCAACAGTTTTAGCTCTATCCAGTGTACCTTCACATATCACCAGGAAAAAAAGTATTATTTGATGGATTTAAGACAACAAAGGTTGCAACCTCAAATAATTTCCTGAATGGAAGCAGTCAGATATAGACAGCAAAAAAAAAAAAAAAAAGAGATTTCATGCCCGTAACAAATTT
>VZRS01009349.1:110702-130823 GCA_013398055.1 Ifrita kowaldi
CAAAAAGGAAGAAGAAAGAAAAAGAAAAAAAAAAAAAAAAAAAAAAGAGATTTCATGCCCGTAACAAATTTATTTTTCTAAGCCTCGTATTTTATGCAGTATTTCTTCGGAAACAAAGACATAAAAAAAACCCCTGCCATCAGCTAACGTAATTGTGCACAGAGAAACAGAAAGAAAGCGCTTATTTTTACATCTGTGCTTCTATGGGGGCTGTAAGCAAGTTTTCTAAATTAGATGTACGTACTGCACATTTAGTATTAGAAGGGGAAAATGACCCATTCAGGAGATACTCTTCAAAAAACTTGCTGTGGAAGAGAAGGCTATACATGATTCATACTTCCAGCTGATTTACCACAGGAACAGCAATGAGGGTAGTAAAGAGAAAGTTGTGATTCAACACAGTCGTTCCCAACCAAACAACCACCTTAATCGTTTTATCCATTAATTATTTTGCTCTGGCTAACTTTAATGTCAGAGGAGAAAATACATTTGGAGGAAATCCAGCCCACTGTACTGCAGGCACTGTCTTGGCTCCTCATCAAATGGAAAGAACAAACATTAGCAGGTCTGATTATTAACCCAGCGTTCCAAGGTCCATTGGTGCATCCTCACCACTCCTTTCAGTTTCTGCTGCCTACTTACCAAAGATACAAGGTGTTCTTTGTTCAGAGGCGCTCTTCAGGGATCTTCAAGCAGTGGGGTAAATCTTTCAGTGTTACAAGTATTTGGTGAAGCTAATTTTTGCTTTGTATTCACAAAATTTGAGCAAAATGCACAAGTTCAGGCTGAGATTGTTTGTAGCATCTTTAAAATATTGGACCTGTTTGGTATAAACTGGATAAAATGCTGACGTATTTTAATCCCTTCTGTCTCACAGCAAGATACAAGAATTACTCCATCCCTGCCCAAACTGGATCTCCATGTTATTCCTGTGTGGCAAAAAGGCTTTACAGGCAAGGGAGTTGTCATCACAGTCCTAGACGATGGGTTGGAGTGGAATCACACTGACATCTACGCTAACTATGTGAGTTTGAGCATTAGAATGCTATGGAATAGATTAACCAGTTGTAAATTTGATAAATAGACACTCTTTCCCAACTCATTTTCTATTCTGTAAGTCAGCTCCTGCAGTACAGAGACTGAAATATTTGCCTTAGTCATGGTTTGGAACCTGGTCTGTGTCACAGGAAGCTGAATGTCACTTAGCAATGGTAGAGGGGCGGGTATTTTGTTGTTTTGTTTTTCCTTCAATAGATTTAGTTCCCAGACACATTTGTATGTGGTGGCTTAATGCTAAATTATTAAAGCTCCATGAAAAAATTATGGAATTCTTAATGGCCACCAAATCCTACCAACTTGACTGCTGCCAATGAGAGGCACATCAAGTAAATAAATACAGACTCTAGAACCCATTTTGTTACACAATTTAGAAGTGCCTTTTCCAGTTATCTGAATTAATTCAACTTTTCTTTTTTTACATATAGGATCCAAAGGCAAGTTATGATTTCAACGACAATGATCATGATCCCTTTCCTAGATATGACCCAACAAATGAGAACAAGTGAGTAACTTCCAAGTTGTCTGAAGAGAACAAAACAGTACCGTATTAATTTGTGTGTTAGAAGACAAAAGTGCAGAAATTTCTATATATGTCTCCTGTGGCAATCATTTAGTAAGAGGAAGAATTTGTGTAACAGAATCACAGGATGGTTGAGCTTGCAAGGGACTTCTGAAGGTCATCTGCTCAAGCAGGGAGCTCTAGAGGGTGCTGCTCAGAACGAGCCAGGTGGCTTTTGAATATTTCCAAGGAGGGAGAGGCCACAACCTCCCTGAGCAACCTGTAGCAGTGCTCGGTTGCCCTCAACGTAAAGAATCATTATTGGATGATCAGACGGAACTTCCTGTGTTCCAGATTGCAGAAACATTCTCACATAACATTGATATAAACACTGGGAATAAATTTCCAGATGAAGAACTTTATGATTGTAATCTCCCTGTGATGTCCTGAATCTGTTCGTGTCTTTGTGTGTGTAAGGTACTGATGTGTTCCTGCAAGATGAAGGGAACAATCTATTCATGGGACTCCGTGTGTTTCTGGAATGATACCTCCCAAAGCATATTTTCCCTTCAATTCTCTGCTTTGCAATGGGAATGCAAAAAAAGAAAAAGAAAAAGAAAAAGAAAAAAAAAAGAAGAGGAAAAAAAAAAGAAAAAAAAAAAAAAAGGTCTCCTGATGTGTCTGTCAGACCTGATGTGTCTGTCAGATCTGGGCAAATCCATCGTAGTCCAGTTACGGATTTTTTTCATAGGGAAGAGTACAGGAGGGGCGTCCTTAGAAGCTGGTACACAAAATAAGTCAATTTCTTAAACAAATTAGGATGCCACTACTCAGTACAGATAGCGAGAAACTGATGCATTGGTTCCCTGTTTCCTATCAGACAATACAGTAGCAACATAAATCACTATATGCGGAAAAAAAAAAAGAAAGATCAGTCAGAGGATAAAAAACCCACGAATAAGATGTTTGAAAAATGGCATTTCTACATTGCTACAGTGTTATTTGAGAGAAATAAGCCATTATCCTCTTGTTATGATGTCATTATCTCCTAAATCTACCTGTATTTCCTCTAATCTTTATTAATAAGTAAATGGAATTCAGCCCAGAAGCATTGAAGCATGTCACTGAATAACAATCTGTAGCATTACATAATACAACTCTCTTACCTTGACACTCACATGAAGGCTTTCTGTACTGTGGAGTTAGAACCACCCATGGCAAAAAAAAAAAAAGGATTTGCATAGAAAATAGCTGTAACAAGAAAAAATTAGCAATGGGGATACTTTCAAGGCTCACTTTCTGAAATACTAAATAAATGCAGTCATATAAAAAAAGTATCTAAACATGTGATTAAAAAATACTTATATCATATTTCTGTCTAAAGACAGCTTCTTGCCCCCAAATTTTACATTGCTTTTGCACTCTACTAAAATACTGGTATCTACACTGAAGTTTAGGAAAGCATTTATAATCTCATGAAAATGTTCCTTTCATGATTAAGTAAGTAAAATTATATTTAATTAAGCTTACGAGTAGTAAGTATTTTTGCATCATGTAGATACAACTCAAAAGCTCTTTAATAACTGCACTGCATTCAATTAAAGGAAGAATTCGAACAAATCAAGGTCCTTGACGAGTCTTTCTGTATAATACAACAAAGATGTTATGACGTGTTCTTTATTCTTGCTGTATTTAACCAGGCATGGGACACGGTGTGCAGGAGAAATTGCCATGCAAGCCAACAACAGAAAATGCGGAGTTGGAGTGGCCTACAACTCCAGGGTTGGAGGTAAGGAAACAAAAATAATTAGATGTCTAATAGGAATGGACACAAGACAGATGCCAAGCGTTGTCAGAGACCATTAATCTGAAATATGAACGATTGGTCATTCTTGGAAAACATGAATCTTGCAGTATTATAAGCTTCAAAATCCTGTGTGGCCACAGTGCTGAGTGTCACCTCTATATGACAAGATTTCTTGAATAAAGCCTGGAATTTAGTTATGAATAGATAGATAGGTAGAACATGTAACAACAGCAGCAACAGTATAGGCAGGGATGATGATGATAATGATAGTAGTAATAAAACTAGTAATCATAATGTTAATAATATTAACTATTATTATTATTAATAATAGTAATAACAACAAAAATAATACCAACAATTTATATTGTACCCAGAGTTAAGACAGTATCTTTTAAGGAATGATGGACTAATTACTTATTATCATTTATCCAGGGGAGTAGAGGGATTGAGTAGAGTGAAAGTAGGAGTATACAAAAATACTTGCAGCATATTTTTTCCATCTACAATTACATTCAAAAGGCCATGTCAGTCAAGTTATTCAAACTGCTGTCCTTTTTGTTTCAACACTTTCCTTCTCTACTGTCACCATAACTTAAATTTGAAAACAAGTAGAGCCTTGCTTGCCCATCAATCAATATTGTTGTCTTGTTTTTTTAGGTCGGTGACTCGATCTGTTAGTTGTTTATGAAATAATCATGATACAAGTATCAGTTGCAAATGGTCATTTAGCTCAGAGGAAGTTATTTTTACAGCCCTACTTTTTCCATTATTCCCTCTTTTTCCTTTTAAACGACGGGACGATGAGTGGCAATTGACGCCCGTAAGTGTCGTTCCCACTATTTCAGCATGGTGTTTTGTCAGATCCCAGTTACTCCACTGAGCTGTCATGGATGTCAGCTTTGCAGTTTGCCTTTGCCATAATGCATTATGCTGTCATGATCTGTTTAAATAAAATATCTCACTCATAATATGAAGACGTCAGATTTTCAAAGGAAGGCAAAATGGATGAAGCTGCAAAGATGTCTGAACTCCCACTGTGCCCATATTTTAAGGTTCTTGCAACTACAGAGGAGGTTTTTCCACAGCTATTTGCATCTGATCTGTGCTCATTTGCAAATGCAAACTACATATCTGTGTGGGATGATTTATCTAGAAAAGGGATAATAATAACAATAATAATAATAACAGCAGGAAAAGCAGTCCAGCAATCCATGTAACCCAGCAAGAAACATACACTTGGGTGGGGGAGGAGGAAGAACAGAAAAGTTGAAAGAAATTGTAAGCTGTTAGATGTGACCAGACTGATTAAGATAGGGGTGTAACAAAAATATGTTCAAAGAGCAGTGGAAGATAAGAGAAGTCTTCAAAAGATTCAGATAAATTTGGAGTCGCTAAACACTGGAAGATTTTTTCGGTGATCCAAGCCCTACGGGATTAATTTCTCCAGAGGCTGTTTTACTTCTTCTTTTTTTTTTTTTTTAAATCCATGAAACGACACACTGCAGACTTGTACTTGACATTAGTTCAGGATGACTTCCTTAAGTGTATATTTGCTTGTAGCTGTTGCCGTACTGGACAAATCCAGTGGTCCACAGCCAGGTACTCCTCTTTCATAGTCAGCGACATCTGTTTCAGGGAAAGAAACCCTGACATGTGGAATACCTTGTTCTCCAGCCTTCAGCATCAGAGGTTGGTTTAACTTTGCCTCGAGGGGTAAAACAAAACATTCCATTATTTTGTTGCTGTTGTTGTTTTATGCGAAAGTACTGAGTTTTAACAATCCTGAGTGTTCTCACTCAGTCACATCAATGCCTGGCCCTATTCTGAAACCTTGACTAGCCTCTCCAGCACTTTGTGGCTGTGAGTACCATAGGCTTTTCTGTGCACTATGTGAAGAAAAAATACTCCTAATGCCAGTTTCCAAAGCGACACTTCTCAGTGCCCTTTCACGTTCACCTCTGGGTCTGTGTAGAACTGAGAAATATGTATCGATCACCTCGGAGTAAAGCAGGGTGTGTGTATTTTCATGCATACCTCTGTGTTATGATACTTCCACGGTGCTGCCATGGAAATTAAATGATTAAGAAGCCCCATTTTACAAAGGACTGGGCTGAGAGTTCATGCACAGCGACGTGTTGCTAAAAATAGCCTTCTGCCAGGCAGACACATATATATGTCTGAAATTACCTTGGGCTTTTCTTGCTTTTGATTTTGTGGGAATGATGATGGGAGCAAGAATAGAAAAGAGTTTATGCAAGAGGACATAATTGGAAACTGCTTAGGGGAATATCACTGCAGTCATCAAATCCCTGAGTTGACTTGAACAATCAGGGTTTTTGACGATCAGGAAGGCAAGGCAGCGATTTTTTCCTCGAACTGTTTTTGTCAGTGTGGAGTAATTGCTCTTGGGGGTCTTTTTTCCTTATTAAATTATTTATCTGCGGAGTTATCTTTGTCTTTCTCTGTGGGAAGTATCTGCACATTACTCCTCACATTCCCAGTGTCTCATTATGTGTTGCAAGCTCTCACCTGGGGCTTGCAGCCGCTTTCACACAAGCAGATCTTTGCTCACAGTGTGCTGGCTTGAGAGAATCTGGCAATTCTGAGCCAACTGAAAAAAGCGTAATCAAACCATTCTCAGTTTAAGACAATCCTGCGTAGGTGGTGTTTTTAGTACCTGAGGCACAGGATATATACCTTGGTGCTTTTCCCAGCTTTGTGATAGTGGAGCAGCTGTGGTTGAGCAGATTAACTCCTTTGTCTGATTTTACCACTAATGAATATGAAATAATAAAGCTCAGCTTTATCTCGGAGGTATTAGGAGTATTAAGAGATCAGCCATTTGGGAAAAGAATTATGCTTGCAGTCTTTTTTTTCCCTGCTTGGTAGCATAAAATAGAAGAACAAGACACTGAGCTGCAAGGGTGAGGTTGGAGGTGTTTTGTTGGGCATTTTTGGGTAGTTTTGGGGTTTTTTTTAATAGAATGACAACATTTTGCCTGCTGCGCTTTGGCAAAATCCCCCTTTTGTGGAAAATACTAGAAAATGAGTATTCATAATTCACCAACTGCCAGCAATGGTGCAGCTGCTGAAGTACTAACCTGCCAAATCCAAGGGAACCCAGACATTTTTATTGCTTGCAAACACAGGCTGAATCCTGACTGCTGTGGCTCTTATACTGCTGCCGTTGCTGTAAGAGCCATGCCACAGTGGGAATTTTGCCAGATTTCTGCTTTTTCTTCTGTCCTTCAGCACTGGACAGAGGTAGCAGCCCCACTGCAGAGCTGTGGCTTGGCACAGCGATGGATCCAGTGCAGATGAACCACTGCCTGCACCTGAATTTTAAGTACCACTGAGATCAGTCTTGCTCTGAAGAAGATTAGATCATGCAGCTCCTAATAAATTGTTAATGGCTAGATATCTCTGGATTGCTCACAGCACAAAAAACAGTGGCAGTAGAAAAACAGGGAGATTTTTTTTCTGTGGTGGAGATTGAAGAGCTGGTGAAAGTGCAGCGTCACAGAGACAGCAAAACCTTTAATGACTGTGAGGACTATGTGCTTTAGTCAGAACGTTCAGAACTACATCTTTGAACTAAAACTCTTAGAACTCCTAAAGATAAAAGTAATGTTGATAAAACCTCTTTAATCTCAGTGGCATTTTAGCAGTTTGAGAAGTGTCTGTTACAGATGCAGGAAGGAGGAGGAAGAAAGAGAATGCAATGAGAAAAAGCAGGAACAGTAAGCAGGACATCATCTTCTTGGGTGTCTGTAGAAGGAGAGAAAGAAATAAATAGGAGCCTAACAAGATTTTAAGATTTTTTTTTTTTTAATAGTTGTAGAGGAACACTGAGCTCTGCAAATAAACTCTAACTGTATTGTTTTACACTGACAGGAACTGTCCTCAATATTGCTTACCTGAACAGCAGTCAGCTGTGGTTGCAGTAATTATGGCTTAATTTTACTGGAAACATTAAAAACAGCTAACAAAGACAACGAGAAGGGAACAGAAAATAAATCCAGTCTGCTTATTTTTTTTTTTTTTTCCTATGAAGGAATACGAATGCTGGATGGAATAGTCACCGATGCTATTGAGGCCAGTTCAATCGGTTTCAATCCAGAACATGTGGACATTTACAGTGCAAGCTGGGGCCCTAACGATGATGGTAAAACTGTGGAGGGACCTGGGAGACTGGCGCAGAAGGCTTTCGAATATGGGATAAACCAGGTATGATACTTCAGGGAAAGGTAAAGCAAAAATGCGGCAGAGAAGAGAATTTTAAGGTGGTTGATACCAGAGAAAAAATGGTTTGTGCTGTCTTTGATCAAACTTATTTGAAATGGACATGATATATTTTAATAGTACAGGTGAGAGAAATTTCCAGCCAGAAAAGGTCTTTTGAGAAAACACCATTAGGGCTTTCTAAACTGGTTTTAAGGTGCTAATCTCCATAAACAAGCTTTCTTTTTACATCCTTAATTTTGCTGCCTTTGTCTTGCCCTACACCCACCGTTTTCTGCTGCTTGTTTCACACTGAACAGTAATTGGATTTCTGCATTGAAAGCCCATAAAATTTAACACAAAATTCCTGCTTCATGAATATTTTGCTGTGTGAAATAGTGATGCATTTTAGCACCCTGCAGATGAGCTTGTATTGTGCTAATTGCATTAATTTACAAATTGGTGCATATCGTGATCCAATTAAAATGAAAATAGTGCAAATGCATGATGGAGAGTACTGGGAACAATATTTTTACTGGAGTTTTTTTCATGTTACTCTCTTTAGATCTGTTTGGATGATAAATAGGGCGCAAACTGAGAGCTGCCATGTATTTATTAGTAAACTACTCTAGCTTTTGCCAGTGAGGTGAAAAGATATCTAAAGTCAGGTACTAATAAAGAGAGGACAACTGAATCATAGATAGGAGAAGAGAGAAATGGCTTGAAGGACAAGCAAAGAGAAAATTTAGGATAAAGGGCTATTAACATCAGTAGGCAGAAGGAGAAAAGGAGAGAACAATGCAAATGCTGACAGCTGACAAAGACACTCTGAGGTAATAATGGAGACTGAAAGGAGAGAGCTGATAACAGGTTAGATGCCCATAGGCGGGCAGCAAGAGCCGAGGGAGAATTAAAGGTGATAATTAAGCAACAAATGTTCGTTGGTCTTACTCCGAAAAACCAGGTTCTTTGGTGAAGAATGTGCCTTCTTAGCGGCTTGTTTTATTTTTCATGGGGAACAAATTTACCCATTTGCTTGTCAGGATTCCAGGATTCCTTTTACAAAGGTCCGGCTGGTCTCCATTCTGCTTAAAGCCAGCCAGTGTTGGAATTGACAACAGCTCTAATCCCTGGATCCTTCACTCCTGCTTTTGTGAAGCAGCTGAGCACAGGCTCAGCCTGAAGAGCTGAGGAAGTGTTACTACCACTCTAGGTGAAATCAGAGCAGGTGTTGGGATACACCAGTGCTTTTCTGGACTGCAGCCTTTGTTCTCAAAGATACTACATCATTTTCTGTAGCTGTCATGGCTTGGCCTCCCCAATTTAAAAGCTGTATCACAGAGCACACCTTAGTTCTCTCTGCTTTTAATGTTTTAAGTGCTGAAAATGTCTTAGCATTTGCATAAATAATTACAAATCTCACCCAAACGGAGTGCTAAAAAAATAATTGCATTCCAACTACTGTGGAATATTAAATGTGCATATATTAATAACGAACATACATGTGCATATATATTAGTAATGAACAGCATAAGAAATTTTGCTTGTCACACGAAACATATTTTTTTCCTCTGAAAAACTAGTAGAGCTTAAGAATGGGTAGTGATGCATGTTTCCTCTGTGATAGCAGTGACATTTTACATGGTCATGCCTGGAGGCTGGAGATTCTGACCCACAGATCTGTGACAGAAGGGAGGGTTTTCAGTGTGTCCATCATTCATGCTCCTAACCCATACCTCTGTGAGTGCAGGAAAGGCAAGTGAAATAAACCCTGATAAACTTGCCTATTCTTAAAAGAAAGAAAGACATTTTTTTCTAGAAATGGTGAGGACAAAAACAGCAGCATGTGGAAAAATTTACCCATTGAGCACAGACTCTGTTTTTAACTTGAAAACCTGAGGAAAATTGCTGTATCTGGAGCACTAAATCTAGGCCAGCCAGACTAAGAAATGGGCTGCAAGGTGAGCTGTGGGATATTTCAAACAGCTGCTTTCTTCTGTCTTTGTCTTCTACAGTGCTTATGGAAATTTCTCCTCTTCTATGTTTGCTATACAAGGCTTTTTGGGGAAAGGAGTTGTTAAGGATACATTGCCGAGGTCTGAAGTCTCTGTGATAACCACTCATTCCCCTTTCTTTTTTTTTAGGGCCGAAATGGGAAAGGCTCCATTTTCGTGTGGGCTTCAGGGAATGGAGGTCGTCAGGGTGACAACTGTGACTGTGATGGTTACACTGATAGCATCTACACCATCTCCATTAGCAGTGCTTCTCAGCAAGGGCTTTCTCCCTGGTATGCAGAGAAGTGCTCTTCAACTCTGGCCACAGCATACAGCAGTGGGGATTATACTGACCAAAGAATTGTAAGTTGCTTTTATAGCTTTCAGAACAAATAGAAAGGTATGATATATGCAAATAATGAACGAAACCTCTTAAATGCTTGGCTTCAACTGCCTGCTTTATGTTATGTGTTATGTGCTTAGTGCTTTTGTCTGGAAACTTTAAAGGGTTTGTCACCAAAAAAGTGATTGTGTTCCTGTATTCTTCTACCTTAAAATAAAATCGTTGTGTAGCTGGAGTTGAATCAACATGCTGAATTTGTCTGTGGTTTGTGAGCACTGTTTGTGTATGAAAGCGGTCTCTGCATGGTTTGATACGGTCCCATTCTTCAGAAAAGGGCAAATGAAGGGAGATTTGGAGTAAAAAGTAAACCTGTGACGTCAGGGCCTCTGTTACACCTTGCCATTACCTTTAGTAAGACAGAGACAGCCACAACAGTGCTTCCAAATCTCCCAAACTCAGAAAGCAGGCATGCCAGTCTGCGTGCCTTCCTTAACTGCACTGAGGAAAATTGCTGTGGCACAATAATGCTGAAATACCTGTAATTGCTGTCCAGCCCTGGTAGATGCTAATTTTACAATACACTGCACTGATGGGGATTAAAACAGTGTCATTCCAAGTCAGCCAGGAGATGACTCCTTAATAAGTGTCTTCTCTTCGTAGTCGTGATTTAGATACATGGGCTGATGAGTTTGGAGTTTAATTTCCAAATAAAGCACATGTTTCATTGCAAATTATAGTTCTTCTGCTGAAGAGGGAGCAGAACACCAATACTAATCCTATGAGTAATTTCCTAGTAAGCAGCAATTTTGAATGTTCTAGGCCCAACACAATGATCTGTTTTCATGATTCACCAGTAAGTCTGAAATACTTATTGTGAAACCTTAGACTAAAATAAGATTTCAGTGTGGGAGTATTTGGTTCCAACACAAAACGTTTTGATACAAAAATTATAGTTGAAGTAAAAAGAGTGGATTGAAACATGAACAGATTTAAACACTCGCCACTTTTTCTGCTGGTGAGGAGTGTATTAATACGCACCAAGTAAAGGACACATAGTTATGTTTGTGAGTACGGATGTGACTGTATTTGCAACTGTTTATTCATGCAATCTGGGAGGGTTTTTTCCCCTTATTTTATTTTATTTTTTGTCAGACAAGTGTTGATCTTCACAATGAATGTACAGAAACTCACACTGGGACCTCTGCATCCGCACCACTGGCAGCAGGAATTTTTGCTCTAGCGCTGGAAGCAAAGTAAGATGTCACACAATTACCTTTGAAACTCCTTTCTCTCAGCCACCTCACCACCTTCCCCAAAATACCTGTTTTATGTGGCACCACCTCATGCTGCAGCACCACATTTTGTCAGTCAGACTTGGTCAGGCTGATGACAAAAAATCAGCAGCTGCTTGCCCCAACACCTTCCTAGAAAAGCAAAACAAATGTGAGTAAATCATGATGACTGAGGAATATTTTGTGTATTGGCAAGAGGATTTACTGATTGCTGGTCAAATGCACTTAAAAGTGAGGGTGCACATGGATTCAGGAGAACGTGATTTGAAGACAATAGGCTGCAGGAGTTTAAACTAAGCCTCAGCCAATTTACAAAGGATTTTCTGTCAATGATGAGGCATAAAGGGGACCGTGCCCTGCTGTCAGAGCAGGCAGGGAGCAGCTGGGTTCAGATCCTGTAGGGCAGGTAGTCAGAATTTAGGACTTGGGGAAGGTAAGAAAGGACAGGACAATGGCTTTTTCACAGAAAACACTTTAGGCAGTAGTGCATAGGTTTGGTAACTTGGATGGTGTGGATTCAGCTCCATTTTCTACTGCACACCCCTTTGGTGACATGAGTCAAGAATCACAGATGGAATCAAATACTCAGTTTTCAAACTCTAGGTCCTACAAAGAGTGGTGGGAAATTCTAGTGTTGCTAGCTAACTTTAAATGCCTGAATAGTTTTGGAGGATTGGACTCTACTCTTGCTAGAGACCTGTTCTTCATGGACACAGAAAATTTGTCTGCTTGGAGAACTATTGTGAGGATAAGTGGAACATGCTGTGTGTTTTAAAACAGTGGGATGCCATATACGTTCGAAGCATGTTCTGTTTCAGTCTAATAATTGATAACAAAAATGATAGATAGCCCTGACAAAACTAACCAGGCACATTTTCTCAACAGCCCAGATCTAACATGGAGGGATATGCAGCACTTGGTGGTGTGGACCTCAGAATATGATCCACTGGCTGGAAATCCAGGATGGAAAAAAAATGGAGCAGGACTGATGGTCAACAGCCGGTTTGGGTTTGGGCTACTCAATGCCAATGCATTGGTGGATTTAGCTGATCCCAAGAGATGGAAAAGTGTACCAGAAAAGAGAGAATGTATTGTCAAAGACAAGACCTTTGAACCCAGGTAAGGATTTGCATCAGCAGTTACCAAGCTGGTGTCTATTGTAATAAAGCCTGGAGGATCATATTCTTCACAGATTGCTCTGAACGAGACTAAGGGATTTCTTTGGATTCATTTAGTTTTGCTTAACTGTATTCCCCAGAGGCAGGCAAGCAGCCTTTGCTTCTTGGTTTTGTATTTTTAGTGTAAGACTGATGGAAATTACTAGCATGAAGTCTTAACAAAGACTAAGATTCTTATGTCTGCTTGTGCAGACAGTGTATGAAAGGATGATACTGTGAGGCTGAGCCCAATCAGCAAAGCTGTGAATTTTTAGACAACCATCAGAAGACAGATAAAAAGATACTGATGTCACACAAGAATTAAAAAAAAAAAATCTGTAATGGGTCTTAGCAATTATTCTCCTGTGACAGGCTTGTACATGCTGAAATCAAGGTGATATCTTAAGCTTTAGTCATGTCTGTAGGATTTCTCTTATGAAACACAAGTGCCTCAAAAGCTCACTGAAAAGTCTTACCAGCCACATGTCCACAGCGTAGTGGGCCTGAACAGACAGATTAATTATCATTAGTCACTGAGCTGGTTAATCAATAAGGATATCTAGACTCTTTTTGTCTCCACATGTTCATATATGGATACTTATCCAGTAAAAATTATCTATTTCAAAGGCTGAAGTTATACCATGTGAATGCACCAAAGGTCTGTCTGCAGAAATATATTGCAGTGTTTTGAAGTTATTGCTTGGTAACCTTATTATTTATGCTATTTTACCATCAAATTGTTTTTATGGGCTCTGTCTTTTTCACAGAATGTTGACCCACTACTGATGTATGCCACACTTGCTGTTTATGTATTTTTATTGCAGTCCTGTACGTTACATTATGAAACAAAGATCCCATGATCCTGAGTTAAGAATTATTTGTATGGAGATTTAGATACCCATTTGCTTTGGAAGTAATGGGAACTGTGCAGAGAAAGCTATGCAGAGTCTCTCTCTGTGCAGAGCATGAACAGAAGACATTACCTTTTTTTTTTGTTGAGCTGGCATTGACTCTTCCTTTCTCATCATTCTGAAACGGCTGTTAAACGTGTCATTTACACTTCATGACCCAGAATCAAAAGTTCCAGTGAGTAACCAAAGAAATACTGCAATTTTGACAGATTATTAAGAGCAAATGAAGAAGTCATCATTGAAATTCCCACAAAAGCCTGCGAGGGTCAAGAGAACTCCATTGCATCTCTGGAGCACGTGCAGCTTGAGGCAACAATTGAGTATTCCCGTAGAGGTGATCTTCATGTCACTCTGGTTTCTCCATCAGGTGAGGGAGGCAAAGACACACCTTGTTTGTGTTGCTGTAGTGTGTAACATTTACTTCATGAAAAAAATGTGGTTTTCAGTGCTTAAAGAGAGCTAAATACACCATTGGACAAATCCAGTGAGGATAAAGCACTCTGGGCACTATAGAGACCCCACTTCAACCTTCACCCGTCCTGGGTTGTTTTTGTGAAAAGAGGTTTGAAAATCATACTTCAGAAAATGAAGGCACAGAACGTTTTCACGGAGGCAACAGGACCTATGAAAACTCAGGGTTCCTGGCAGACAACAAATTACAGATCAATAATTGTTATCAGACTTCCTGTTATTTAGCAGACTAATGGAAAAATGAGGATATCTGATTCCTTAGGTTTCATTTCATGCATCTCCCCATTGGTGTATTTAAAAAAACAAAGTGTTTCTGTTACGCACCTTAGTACAACTGTACTAAATGAGCTGGAATATGGCAAGCTGTCTTGACCATGCCCTGAAAGAACACAAGACAAAAAAAAAAAAAAAAAAAAAAAAAAAAAAGAAAAAGAAAAAAGAAAAAAGAAAAAAAGAATTAGTATAAACAACTAAGAGTAAGAGTAAAGTCTGTTAGATCAACTGGTATTAATAGGAAAAAAAACCCCAAGCTTTCAGATATGAATTCAAACATCAGGCTGATGTAATTTCTCTATTTCTAGGTAGCAGTCATCAAGTACTGCTGCCTCCACTGCGGTATCATTTTGCTTTCATGGTTAAATTGTTTTTCCCTTGTTTCTCTCTGCTTTTATACTTTCCTGCAACACATTAGTAGCAAATGTATGTCATTCCTTTTCTATATTTATGGTGTTACTTTTAAATATATTTATAAATTGTGACAAGGCTCCTTGGAGCTTCACTTATCCTTATTATGTAAATATTGCTCCCTTGATTTTTTACCTGAAACGCAAACAAGCCCAACAAATTTCCTCCTGAGCAGTAGAACCTCTTTTGCTGCAGAACTGCTTTGTGAGCTGCAGCATTTTTGTAATAATAACAATGCAAATGCTTTTCCTGTCAAAGGACCAGGCTGTAAAAATTTACATCCACTCACCAAAAGAAACCCCAAACCAATGATGAAATTATGATAAGACTGTGGTTTCATAATACTGCATGAGCTGGTCTGCCTTCAAAACTTCCATTTCAGAAATTTCTTGAACAGCCCATCGGTGGAAAAGACTGGTTGTGCTTGACACCCTTTCCTTTATGCTTCTTTTACGTGCATTCACTACCTTTTTGTGCTAGGACACTGAACAAGATGTACCTTCTTGGTGTGACCTAACAGCTTGTGTGCTCCTCAGCACTGCTGTAAAAATAATTACAGGAGCCACTGCTAAAGGAGCCGCTGCTGAATAGCATATTTTCCAGGTCACCTCTGCTCTAGGCAGTGTGCAAGCTGAGAAATGTGAAAAGTTGGGAGCAGGCAGTGTATGGACAATCACAGGGTTGATCTTGCACCCACACAGGGACCAGCACAGTCTTACTGGCTGAGAGAGAGAGAGATAAATCTCCCAATGGCTTCAAGAACTGGGACTTCATGTCTGTCCACACATGGGGGGAAAATCCAACAGGCACCTGGATTTTAAGAATTACTGATATGGTAAGTATGCCTGTATGCTAAGTAGCTGTGTTTGGGAGGTAACACAGATAAAATGATCACTCATCACTGAAAAGCATGCTGAACAACAAGCCTGCTCATTAAGCAAGCTAAATGAGGGGGAATTTAAGATATCCATCTGGGTTGAAGATTCAAGAAAAAAAAATAGGGTCAGATCTTCGTTTTCTTTACCTAAATGCAAAGCACCTCTCTCACATCATTGATATGTGCCTGTCAAAAAAATTTCATGCCTGTGTTTTTCAGACATACATCACTGAAATTAATCACTTAATAAAGTTTTCTGTGATTCATGGAGAGAAATAAGCAATCAAATTAATATATGGTTAACTGGAAATTTTTTCTGCAGAAAAGAACACAGCATGGATCTAGGCTTCTCTTGGTCCATGTGCACAGCTTTCACTAACTGAAAACCTTTTGAATTAATGATTTTTGGGGGATCTCAGTGACCTATTCTGATGTATACATTTCCCTAATTTCTTTCTGAGAGTATCTACTGCTGAACGATGTTTAAGGATTAAAGCCAACTAGTCTACAGATACAAAATAAATCAGTTTACTAAAGCCACCTGGGGATATGGATTACAACAGCAAGACACCAGAATTAAGCTGCTTGGTAGGCAACTGAAAAATAATTCCCTTCAAAGAGAGAGTGATCAAGCTCACTCATCTCATTGAAGTTGTCTGTTAATAAGCTTGTCCTTAGGGGTCAGATCTTGCCAGAAACTGAAAGCTTCCTGTTAGACATTGAGACTTCAGCCCCTATTGGCTTCAGATTGTAAACAGGAGGGTATTGCCAAGAGCTGAGCAGATGGAAAAGGCACTCGGAGTAAATATTACTATCAGCAGTGCAGTGTTAATGCTGCAGGCTTGTAGATAACCCCATGGTTACGGATACCCTGCTCTTTGAAAGCATTTATGTGGAACGAAGTTAAGAGAATTTCATTTGTAAATTAGCTCTCATTTCAGGTGAGAGCTTCCTGAAACTTACAATAAAGCAAGATTTTTTGCCCTCAAGACATGATAAACTCTTTCCTCACCCTGTAGGTTTTTGTGTTTTCTGTACTTGCCCCTTCCACTTTCTACTTCTGAAATACTGCCACCAAAATTTATAAATAAACATTTGCTGCTGTCTTCCACACACTGTATTTCAGGTTGCTGTTGTACACCACATAATAGTAAAGAACAGTATTTCACATTATCATTTCTAATGGTAACTTTTATAAGGAAATTACCAAGGAATGGCCTAGCGAGCAAATTCTAAAATGCAAGATACTACTTCAATAGCTTCTAGCATTATGACAAAATTCCATTGATGCTTACATGATGAATTAATAATTATGGTACATTAAAATGTGAATATTTGGAGCAGTTAAGCTATTGTATTAAATACCATATACTCTGTCTCTACTAAATCTGGGGCCTTTGGCCTTATGAATCATATTCTATAGATAGGTACTGAAAGCCTGATAATTTGCTTTGGGCACTTCTGTGTACTTTGCATTCAAGTGTCTGTTTTCGTCTTTTATGTCCTGAGAACCTATTATGATGCCACGCTTGTTTTTCAGTCCAGACGAATACAAAATGAGGGAAGGATTGTAAACTGGAAATTGATTTTGCATGGCACTGCAACCCAGCCTGAGCACATGAAGCAGCCACGTGTGTACACATCCTACAATGCTGTGCAGAATGACAGAAGAGGAGTGGAGAAGATGACGGATCTTGTAGAGGTAGAGTTATATTACTTTTATTCCTTACATGTTTTTCAGTTTATAAGAAAATGGTTTGGTTTTTTTGTTTTTTTTTTTTTTTGCCTAGTAAGAAGATACGTATTCCTTTTGTGTTAATTTTATCTAATCCCTGACTGGTTTTGAGTGTATATTGTTATTTTGCCTGTGTCGACAACTGATATTTTTATTAGTCTCTGTTTTCAAATTGCAAAATACAAGGGTTTTAGGATGACAACAGGAAATTGCCCCTGAAGCAACGAACTCTATGGCCAATGCACTTTAGTGCTAGAAGGAGGGAGGAAGACACCTCTGACAGACACACAAAATTTATGAAATTCTACTAAGAACAAGTGTCACATCCTAAAGGAACTGTGCCTGCTGGAGTGCTTCCAGGGAGTTTGGAAGGAATTTCAGAACAAAGGGCTTGACAGAAGTCAGGGATTCACTGGTTCAAAAGGTTTGGCTCGGTGGTTCTGTGGCTGCCAGGTCCTTTATCACCCCCTGTTCACCCTACAGATAACAGTGCTCTAAAAATACAACAAGGCAGAGTGACCTGGGGTTTCAGCATGCACAGGATGGTAGTAATGTACATTTTCATAGTGCTTGATTACGTCAACAGCTTCAGAAAATAATCCCATCACATCAAATTGTCTCCCCATTAAGTAATTAGGACATCCATAAAGCACAGAGAGTTTAGCCTTCCTCAAACAGGTTTTGAAAGGTGGGCGTGATAATGGTCTTCAAATCCATTACATAAATATCCACACATCTGGCAGCCACGGGCAAGAAAAAAAATTGGAAGAAAGTAAAAGTGGATTCAACAGGTTCTGTAGGAGAAAATGGGTGGACATGGTAAAAAAATACGTGAAGATAACATGAGTGTTCAGTTAGAAATACAGGTCTAGGTTAATGAGGAATCCCTGCAGGCATATACTAGCATTGAAACAAGATCATGCCTCTCACCAACTGCTCTGGGAATCTGTATTTGGGATTGGTCTTCCAAGGTCTTCTAGATATGTGTTATGGCCACACATTAGCCATACTTTGCTGTCTTTTCCTCAGGTGAGATCATCTACAGAGAAGGGTGGAAACAGTGGTTCAGTCCTTTTCCTAAGCGTACACGGCCCAATCAGAGCAGCCATCACCACTGCATATAGGTCTTCTTCATTTAGACTCCTGTGTCCTGTGGCACAACCAGAAATATCTCTTAAAACTGGGACAAATACTGGTATAAAATGACGTGTTGTATCCTGCCAATGTGGAATCTGAATTTATAACTGCCTATCTCGTGGGGGGATTTGATATTTTATACAGTATAGTGCTTTTGATAGTTTGTTTTGGTTGATAATGGTCTGGTTGTTTTCTAGATGCCCAAGTGGCTCCTGAATGAAACAATAACATTTGCCCACACATAGATGGAGATCACCAACCAGAGCAAACACTAATCCAGTCAGTCTTTCATTGGGGCTTGATCTCTTTTCCTGCTAATCTGTGTTCTAGGACCACACCACACTGGAGAGCCTGAGCGAAAAACCCAAGGCCACAGAAGACACCAGCAGCAGCAGTGATAAAGCAGAAGATAAAATCCCATCAGAGGCCATGCTGCATTTGCTGCAAAGTGCTTTTAGCAGACAGATGGATCAGAAGCAACTGCCAAAGAAGACTGCAAGTGAGAAGTTAAATATTCCCTATGAACACTTCTATCAAGCCCTCAAAAAATTGAACAAGCCCTCCCAGTTGAGAGGCTCAGAAGAAAGTCTGTACAGTGACTACGTTGATCTTTTTTACAATGCCAAACCTTACAAGCATAGAGATGATAGACTGCTGCAAGCGTTGGTTGATATCATAAATGAAGGAAATTAACTGTAGGGTATGGCACTGAGTTGGAAATATTCGTTCTCCCCACCTGTAGTTTTTTTTCCAAAGTCTGTGTATGCTCTAGTTGTGTGATTGCTGCTTTGATTGCTTCATATTTAATACAAATATCAAGGAAGGGAAAAAACGGGTGTGAGGGGATAAGGCAGGAAAATTACACTTTTTAGTATTATCTTTTTTCAAAGCCTTTCTTCAGAGTAGATTTGCCCCCTCAGGCATGAAATGCAATAGTACTCCCCTGAAAACCCTAATACTCTATTTTAAACAATTTTCGTATTACTTATTCTTCCACCCTCTTCACTTAAGCATGCAGTAGGATTCAAAACCTGAATTACCAAGCAGTTTTGAACCAAACTGCCAAAGCTATGGGGATATATTCTCATCCATGGATTTGTCGTGAATATTGCAGTCTTTGTTACATTTGTCATTTACTCAGATTTAATACTTGCAGCCAGTACTGCTTCCGTCACAGGTGTTTTGTTCCTTCTCCAAACAATGCTCCCTCACCCTTCTGTTCTCCTGTAAAGGAATATCTGGGAGGCTGGGGTTGGACTGGGGCATCAGTGAACGCTGATGAAGTTATTCACAGTTTAGACTACAGACAGACACACACTAACACAAAAGAGCCCCCAGTGAGGCATCCCAGACCATGGGATGGCATTCCCCCCACCTGGCTTGGACCTACCTAAGTGAAGTGCCTGAATTACAAGCCTGGTCTTTCTAGGCCGCTTGTGTTTAATGAGGACAGAGCCTCCTATAGAGAGCACTTCAGAGCACTTGGCTTTCTTTTCACCGGTTATGAATCACCTGATGGAGTTTGATCTACTTGTGTTAATTACATGAGCTTTGGGCTCCAACCTCCCGCCTGTGGAGCCTCAGCTAGGTCACTAAAGTAGTATAGCTGCCTTCTGAGACGCCTACATCTGCAAGTAGTCAGGCCAAGTGGAACAGAATGGATAGCTGTTGCAGAAAAGTCCACCAAAAGACTGTAAAATTCCCAAAACATCTAGGAAGAAAAGGCAAAATTGTTCAAGATTAAAAAAAAAAATACCCTGAGAAGGGTGGGCATGGAATGTGGAGTGGGAGGATAAGGATGAGGTAGAGGTGGCTGTCAGAAAGCAGCTAGGGTGAGCAACTCCCTAACATTAGCAGTTTTCCACACAGACCTCTTTAAAGAGAGCCAAAATGATATATTATTTTGCTTCTAATATTTACAAAAAAAAAAAAAA
>VZRS01009349.1:130912-144633 GCA_013398055.1 Ifrita kowaldi
TTTCTCTACATACTTAAAAAAAAAAAAAAAAAAAAAACCATGTTGGATGCTCAGAAAAGGTAGGGGATCTAGAACAAGGAACTGAAGATTCCCAGGGGATAGTTATCTCATTGAAGTGCTAAAGAAAATCCAAAAAAGCGCTGACTGCTTTTCACTTTTCTTCCTCATTTATTATTGAAATGTGTTTTGCAGACTCTCTAGAAATATTTGAGTAGATTCTCCTTCACTGTCTATTCCTTAAAATTATGCAAGTGTCTCTAAGACAGGAATTTTACATTTTGCTCACAATCCATCATTCAAATAAAAATTTTTCACACTTCACGCTAAATTCTGTAATTTATAGGTAAATCTATTTACTGTAACTAATTAAGTCTTCTGTGGAAAAAAGGACTTCTCTAAAAACAACCTTGAAAATTGTCTTACCAAATGTAAGATTTAAAAATCATTCTTTGTGGTAGCTTTATGCCTTTCTTGGGCTTAGTCTGCCTTTTTGCCAGCTGTAAGAATTCTTTAAGATTTTTCTAGCCAACAGTAGAAGGATAACATCTCCACTATTGAATGTCTCTTGTACTGAATCGTTCGCTCTCTACTAGGAAATTTGCTTAGGAAGAGAAGTCATTAAAAAAAAAAAAATCCCTGCAAGTGGTGCAGATCAGAAAGCTTTCCCTTTGCTGTCCTTTCCACACAAAAGCTTTCTGGCAATGCATAACTAATGAACAAGCAAACCACGAAAATTTCTAATTGCTGCTATTACAGAATGAGAGCACTTACTTCCGCTAATGTTTAATTTTCAGAATAGACTCATCTGACGAGGTAAGGGCCACTTTTAGTCCTGTGCTAAGAGGCTGGTTCCCTCAGATAACAACAAATGTAGCCAGTCCTCATTCAGGTATGTTACAGCGAGGAAAGTACTAACAACACTCCATCAGGCCTTGAAAGAAATTTTCAGGTTAAAAGGGTGGGAAACAAAAGACCCTCCTTTGTTTCAAGATCAGTTCCTATGCTGTAGCCAAAGTTTCAACAGAGGACAAGTTTAAAATCTGTCTTTTGAATGTTTCCAACCCAGATCAGCTTGTACAGGAGTAAATTATTTTTATTGTTAGTCTTTCCTTGGTGCCTGTGTGGGTTTTGTGAAAAATGTAAAAGTTGAAAAAAAAAAAAGTTTTCTCTCAGAATTTTAAATTATATTTTCTTTACAGGTATTTATAATATAGCAAAGATTTTATTGAACAGACAGAATTTTAAAAGGCATAATAAATTATATTGAAGAACCAGATTTTTTCTTGAGAAAGAGACAATTTCATCCAATAAAGGTATTTTTTAAAAGGCATGTTACAACAGCAACTGCAACATGTATGTGATGTGATGTTAAAATTTGTCTACTAGTAGCATAATACAATGTGTTAGCAGAGCTCAGTGTGTGGTCTTAACATTTGTGAAGAAAACAGTAAGATAAAGTCAAGCTATTGACTTAAAAGAAACGGGAAATTGAGTTTAGAATGAAAAATAATGGCTTGGGGAAATAACCAGGGGTTGGGTGGAAAAAAATGTGAAATGTATTGAAAATGAGGGCTTTCAAGGGATTTCTTCACCAGTAACACTCACTCGTTTCCTTCTCACAGCTGCAGCAAGTAAGATTTGCTGTGGACATCACTGACAGCAGCATTTTCTGTAACTCAGGCAGTTAAAAAAAATCTGCCTATCTAATACACAGATGTGTGTGTCAGAAGCACTAAAATGAAATAATGCAGCAGAAAGAGTCAGGGAGTCAAGGTAAACACATGGGTCGTCACTTCCTCGCATGAAAACAATTGAAATATGTGTTGTTCCCTCCACCACTACTCACGTTTTAAGCCAGCAGAGAAACAAGCCCTTACACCCCTATACACTGGAAATAGTGTAACCAACTACCTCTCAATTACAAAATCTGCTTGTCAAATGCCCTAAGGATAATTAAAACGCTTTAAATGTTCTTTCAATGGATGCATTCCCATAGCAGAAATACTTACAGTAAATGTACCTAGAAAACGGATTTCTGAAGCAGCATTAAAAAAACAAAAAAAAAAAGAGAAATCTAAGTCTAAATTAGAGCAAACTACCTAGCTTCCACAGTAAACAATGGTTTTTTTCTTCCAAGTTGGCTGGGTTTTGAAATGCTGCATTTGAACTGTCTACCTTTATCCGCTTTGAGTTATCCAAGCACATCTTGTAACTCCAAACTTGTTAATTTAGTTTTCAAATGAAGCGTCCTTTTTTTTACTTCTCCCTCCCCTCTTCACTCTGAAAACAAACATAAGCACTTTCAGTAAATAGAAGGCTATTTTAAGAGAGAAAAGAGGGGGCCTTACAAATAAAACACTAGTTCCAATATTTATTATTGCATTATCTTAGTGTCAGAGATTGAAAGAGGACGTGGTCTGTTTGTTGAAAGAGCACATTCAAGGGTAGGGGAAACACCTGATTGTTGCTTTTTTTGTGTGCAGATCACACCATGGAGGTGACAGTCACAATTAACTCCTTTTGCATCAGAGCAACAGGAGGAACTGCAACGTCCCTGAGAGCCTCCTTCTGCAACATTAAGCCAGCCTCTGCCACTGCAGTTTTCCAAACATTACAAACCTAAGGAAAGTTGGCATCCGAGTTAGTTCACCCCTGAAAATAATTATAGATTAAAAAAATACAGGGAAAAAAATATTTATTATACAACACAGAGTAGCTGCACAGCCTAATCACTTTCTGTTTGATCAAGTATTTCCTTACAGGAAGTCCATTTTCAAAGCTCTGAGGAGCCATTCCATTCAAAAGTGTTTTAGAAAACTCCAGAAATGTGTATTTTGCTTGGAATCAATTGACTATCTAATATTTCTAACTGCAGACTGAAAAGGTTCAAACTCCAACCTCACTAGGCACTAATAAAGATAATTTCTGTAAACATTCTTCTATTTAATTACACAGGTACCCGTTAAAAATATCACTTCTCCCACTGCAATTTGTGAAAATAATGTAACCAGAAAAAAAGAGAAATTTTACATCCAGCAATCCAGTAGATGCCTACTGGAAAAAAATAGATCTAATATGTTCCAATTTCCACTAAGATACCAGAGAAAAACAAATAGATAATTCGTGGAAGTGGGTGGTTATCAGGAAAATATACCCTAATGGTTATATCATTCAAGCTATTTGACTGCCTCCAATCAAATGTAGCTAAGCATATATCTCTTTCTTTCTGATGTCACATTCTTTCCCTAAAACAAATGAATTGGTTGCTGCTGCATGCAGCACTTTGTTTGACTACGGCCACATTATCAGCCAGTGTCTCAAACCATAAACATGCAGCATAACGCAGTGCCATATATTCTGATAAGGAAATGCACTTAGGACCAGGGACGTGCAGCTCTGTGTGTGCTGCTGCACGAAGGGCTCATGTGAAACAGATCCATAAAGGCTGGACAACGAGGAGAGCCCTATGCCAGCCCCATTAGACACAGAGAACTAATCCCCTCTTCAGAATAATGATGGTGGGATGCAGAGCATCACGAACATCCAGGATGTCAAGATGAAGTTCAGTTCCACGGTTCAACAGGGAGCTCAGCCACTTCCATCCTCATTCACTGTTTGTGAGAGACACGTTAAAAACTGACGATTTAGAAAGAACTTTCAGCTATGAGTTTCTCCTCTTTTACGCTCTATTTCTGGTACCCCACTTCAGAGAGGTGCACCATCATTGAATGAAACTTTTCTGAAAATACCAGCAGACATTAAAAACACTGCCTCACCTGCAAGTTTCAGGCATCAGGCTGTCTGAACGAAGTTCATTGCTTACACTTTTACATAGAAAAAACACACACATGTGTACATGACTCCACGTAAAAAGTCTCTCTGATCGTAGAATGTAGCAACCCTTAGCAGGAACAACAAGAAGGAAGAAGCTGCAGCACTAATTTGCTTGAAGAGAATTTAAAGCTAAATTTCAACTTGGATTTTCCATCATAGTAGTATTAATAGTGCATGTTGTTTTAGATTGGGACAGAAGACGAAGGGAGATTTGCTTGTTTGGTAATCCCTTTAGCAAGCAGGGGTGAAGAATTTGCCAAAGAATTCTGTGTTTCTACAACTGCACTAGTGGAAAAATAACTCTACTCTTATAATGCAAAAGACAGCCACAACTCTGTAGGGGGCTTTGAACAGTTTAGATAGTGAAATATTGTTGGCTTTGTAACAAACCAGCAAGTGTGTATTGGGCTCTGCAAGTGCTGGATCTTGGGTCTCTAGCAAAAACATTGCAGTAAAAATTCCTTCAAGACTTTGAGCATCAAATTTGAAGCTTTTTAGGAAGGGGCATTCACAATACCTTGAATATTTATTTATATTTACTTTAAAATTAATAGACATAGTCTCCTTTAGAGCATCTATACGCCCCAGAGGTCATTCTGAGTCACACTACGGAGGAGACTGACTGTCTCCAGGTGAATGTGGCAGCTCAATTGTGAATCACGCTCCTTGTTCAGGCACTGAATTTAAGTGTCTAAAGTTAGGCAGCGTTAACATTGCCCTCATCTCTTCCCCCCTCTTACTCTCAGGGTGGTGCTGAGCCCATATTTTGTAAAGCTGAGCTGAAGCTCTTGCCCGTGTGTTCAGACAATGGAGCACTCCAGTCCACTGATGGCTGCAGAAAATTTGCAGGGATCTCCCTTTGCTGTCCAAGATTGACCACTGCAATTGGATTGTTCTCTTTCCTCAACCCCCCAGGCTTGAGAAAAATCAATTCCGAAAACAAAAGGCATTCTTTGCTTTAGCAAGTCATTTAAACACAGGCTGCATGTAATGTAAAACTGCTAAACCTACGCCTAATCTTATTTACTTGCTTAAATCACTCTCCTGTCCTGTTTAAGTGCACATATGGGATCGAGTACCTCCCTGAGCACTTGGCTGAATCAGAAAGGATTGCTCCTGCATGGTACTTCTGCACAGAACAAGGGGATATGATGCTAAAGTTCTGCTCAGTTATTGCAAATACCTCTTTGCAATCCTATATTGAGTGTGTGAGTCATGCCTGGATTTCCATACACTGTGCCACCAAGTCTCATGAGCTGCTTACATTGCTGCGTACTGGGTTTCAACCTGGCATGGTGAATCACCTTCCCTCCGGGAAAGGCGTGCAAAACCTTCTTTATTCGGGAAACAACACTTGCAGAGCCCCTGACAAGCCTCATACGTTTGGAGACCTTCCTTCCACACAGGATAACTTTATGTCCTTAAAAAACACGTCAGATGTTCAGGTATTTCACACACGTGTGACCTTACTCTTCTTGGGAAGCTCAGGGAGTGCTCTTCATTTATCAGAAGCTAGACCATGTGTAGTGTGTTACAACAATCAATTTATTTTCATATTATGGGGCTGTACAGATGCATCAAGATCGAATAACAGTCAGAAGACAGATGCTTTGTTATGGATTTTGAGTAACTCTGCAGTGCTCACTCTGAATGCGCTCACATACCCGAGAAATGAAAACAGACTAAAATTATTTGAGTTGGGTGTTATTCCACAGCAGTTGAAAAAAACGAGATGGCAGGTTGGAAACTGAGCCAGGCAAGAAGGAGTGCATTTCGTGCATTTTGTGCTCTTCCATTCTCTTTATTCAAGCAGCTCTCATTTACAGTACCCTGGCTTCAAAGGACAAATTTTAGAGATCTTTCTGCAGCTCATGCTGATGAGTCAGATATGGTTTGTTTTGTGACAGAATTAATTGCTTTCTTGATCTCTCATGTCTCTCTTTCTTATCAGAACTCTAATTATAAAATCCAAAGCCCAGCATTTCCAGCTACTCAAGGTTCATCAGCTCTGCAGCTTGCGTTAATGAGCTCAGTTCTTTGAATTCACCCCTGTAATTTTATACTAGCTGAGAGCCTAAGCCATTATCCATTTTTAGGAACAGTCATCAACATGTACTTACCTTTAGAGATGATCAGAGTTTACTCTTCTCAGAGAAGCTAATGGCAATTTCCTCAGCTCAGCTTGTTGCACTGTTCAAAAACCCTACAGACACCCATCAGAAGCATGACCACCGTACATCATTCTTGCTGATGGAAGGGTCTGTCTTTACAGAAGCTTTTAAAGGAAGCAGAGGGAAGGAGGGGACCAACTTCCCTCACCTTTCAGTGGCATCTGAGAAGTTAAATCCCTTCAGATATATTTTAAAACCCAGACTGTATTGCAACTCCCTGGAACAAAATACCCATGCATGGATTTCCAACTGTGATTATGCATTAAACTACTTGAATGTTATCATCTTCTGTTAGCTCAAAGTCAAGGCTTAGCCTCCAAATGTCTTGTGTTTGCATCCGCAATGTGTGGAGTCATACAATTAGTTTCTCTCTGTGTGGGACTAAGAGTGGAAGAGGAAGAGATTTGATTTACTGCACTGCACATAGCATTGCACCTGATGTCTAGATCACCCTGCCCCATCATCTCCTCCTTTCCTGAGTCACAAGTGGAGCTCATTAGCTCAGGCACTTTGTTTTCATCAGGCAGTACTGCCATCCCTCAGTAATAACCAAATTATGAAAAAGAGTTAACAGCTTTGTGGGATTTAGACATTTAAAAACAACAAGGGTTTAGCTTCATGGAGGCAAGCCCTTTACCCTCAACCTTCTTTGCCTTCACCCTCAGTGAAGGACATTTTTGGTGGAGTGAAATTAATGACAAAACACAGTATCTCACACATTTAATTCTCATTGCCATCACTTGGAGCTACGCATTGTTTTCAAGATTTGCAGGTCCCATAACACGTGAGAATATATTGGTTCTCTCATAAGTAACAAAGTAGACTCCAGACAGTAGCTAACCTGAAAAACAAAAGATATCCTCAGGACCAGAAAGCTGTAAATCAGCCAAGAGCTGCTAGATTTGAAACAGAACTACCCAGCCTGAAGGTACTGGTCACTGTTCTCTAGAATTACCAATATTATACACAAACAAGCATGGATATATCTCAATATAGATCAGTAGAAACCTTACAAAGGTAAGTATCACTAAGTGCTCTCTTGAGTAGCATTGATTTTCCTTCAGTGACAATGCTTCACATTTTTTTTGTAGACAGCAAATGGAGACCAGAGTGCCAGAGCCCTCCTGTTACAGCAGCTGTCATGGTTTTTAATTTTTTCCAGCCCACAGGGGGCCAGGAGAAAGATCATAGAATCATGCTGAGTTGGAAGGGGCCCATCAGGATCACCAAGCCCAAGCCCTGGTCCTATGCAGGACACCTTAAGAGTCATACCACGTGCCTGAGCGTTGTCAAAATGCTTCCTGAACTCTATCAGCTTTGATGCCATGACCACTGCCCTGGGGAGCCTGTTCCAGGGCCCAACCACCATCTGGGGAAAAACCTTTCCTGAAATCCAACCTAAACTTCCCCCAGCTCAACTTCAGGACATTTCCTGAAGTCCTGTCACCAGTCTCAGGGAGTGACCAGATCGGTACCTGCCTCTCCTCTGCCCTTTGTGAGGATGTTGAAGCCCCAGTGAGGTCTCCCCTCAGCCTCCTCTTCTCCAGCTGAACAGACCAAGTGCCCTCAGCCACTCCTCACAGGGCTTCACCTCCAGGCCCTTCACCATCCTCACAGCATCCTTTGGATGGTGCCTGACAGTTTAATATCATTTTTATATTGTGATGCCCAAAACTGCACACAATATTCCAGGTGAGGCTGCCCCAGCCCACAGCAGAGCAGGACAATCCCTCCCTGGCCCTGCCGGCCATGCTGGGCCTGGTGCCCCCAGACAGGGATGTCCCTCCTGGCTCCAGGGTACTGCTGGCTTATGTCCAACTGGCCATCGACCAGGACCCCCAGGACCATCCCAGGTGCAGAATCTGGCAATTTCCCTTGTTGAACTTCACACAGTTGGTGATTGCCCAGCCCTTAAATTTGTCAAGGTCTCTCTGCAGGGCCTCTTTGCTTCTGAGGCAGTCAACAGCTGCTCTCAGCTTAATGCTTTTGTTAAACTTAGTATTCCTTCCAGTCCTGTATTCAAATCATTTACAGAGATGTTGAAGAGAACCTGCACTAAGATGGAGCCCTGCAAAACCCCACTAGTGACAGGTCACCAGTCTGATGTTACCCGATTCTCCGTAACTCTTTCTTCCCAGCCTATGAGCCAGCTGCTCACCCATCCCATGATGTGTTTATCCAGCTGTGGGATGAACATTTTGTCCAGAAGGGTCCTGGGAAAGACAGTATGGAAAGCTTTGCTGAAGTCCAAAAAGATTACATCAGTTGGCTTCCCTTGATCCACTAGGTGGGTTATCTTGTTGTAAAATGAAATCAGGTTTCCCCTCATAAAGCCATGCCGGCTGTGACAGATGACTGTGTTGTCCTTCAGGTGTTTTTCAATACCTCCCAGATAATCTTTTCCATGATTTTACCAGTCAGTGAAATGAGACTGACAGACCTGTTGTTTCTGGAGTCCTCCTTCTTGCGCTTCCTGAAAATCAGAACAATGTTCACTGGCTTCCAGTCAGCTGGGACCTCTCCAGTTCCCGACTGGTCAAAGTCATTGAGACAGGGTTTGCAATGACATCAGCAGCTGAGAATTCTCAGACAAATCCCATCAGGCTCCAAAGATCTGTAGGGATCCAGCTGGAGCAGCAGGTCCCACAGAAGGGTCAGCTGGGAAGTAATTATTCTTGCAGCTGTGGTCTTCCAGCTGAGGGCACTGAGACTCCCATGGTCCGTCATCAGTGTTGAAGACAGAGGTGACGAATGTGTTAAACACCTCTGCCTTGTCTGTGTCCCTGTTTTTGAGGTGACCATCCTCACATTCCATCCTGGAATGGGGCAACGCTATTTCTACATTGTCTTTTGTCATTAATATATTTGAAACAACTCTTTTTAGATGAGCACTATCACTTCAGCTAACCAGAAAAATAACACAGGTGGGGCAGGATCACCTTTTGTTTGCCCTGGAGAGGGGAAGGCTGAGTCATCTTCCGATAAGTCTCATGTTTAGCAGCTTGTTGTGCCATTGGTGTGACTGCTGTTCAAAAACCTTCTGATCTGGGGTAATGCTTGGCATACCCTAAGAACTGCTGCGGACAAATAGGGTTGTCCAGAAGCCCCTCAGCCAGATTAAAATGTTATTCATGATTTTTTTAGCTTCAGGTAATACATGAATTCCCAGCACTGCTTTTCTCTGCTCGATAAAACTCTGGCTTTATCCTGAAAAACACTCCCTGAACACGATGAAGCTGGCTGCAGGAGACAGCTGGCACACAGGATACGTGTGACAGTCCCTGCACTGAGCAGACCAGAGCTGGAGCAGAACGAAGCAAGAAGACGAGTGAAAAGGGTGCAAGAGACCTGCATGGATGAAGAAGGAACTCCTGTCATTATGCAAGAGTAAGCAGAAAATACACAGGAGATGAAAGCAGACCAGTTGGAATGAACATAAAGAGGTTGTCAGAGTAAGTAAAAATGAGACAAGGAAGGCCAAGGCCCATTTGGAATTAAATCTGGCCAAGGATGTCAGGAACACTCTGAAATTCAACAAAGGCAAAAGCAGGGTCCTGCACCAGGGCAGGAATAACCCCAAGCACCAGCACAGGCTGGGGATGATCTGCTGGAACACAGCTCTGCAGAGAAGGACCTGGAGGTGCTGAGGGACAAACAGCTGTCCCTGAGCCAGCAGAGTGTCCTGGGCACAAGGAGGCCAATGCGATCCTGGGGTGCACTCAGAAGGGCATTGCCAGCAGGTCAGGGAGAGATCCTGGCCCTCTGTCCAGCCCTGGAGGCACCTCTGGAGTGATCCTGCCCCTCTGCCAGCCCTGGGAGGCACTTCTGGAGTGATCCTGCCCCTCTGCCCAGCCCTGGAGGCACCTCTGGAGTGATCCTGCCCCTCTGCCCAGCCCTCGGAGGCACCTCTGGAGTGATCNCACTGAACAGATTGCCCAGAGAGGCTGTGGAGTCTCCCTCACTGCGGATATTCCAGAACCCTCTGGACACAATCCTGTGCCCTGTGCTCTGGGATGGCCCTGCTTGAGCAGGGAGGTGGGATCAGATGAGTCCCTTCTAACCAGACCCATCCTGTGATTCTGTGAATGACTTGCTTTCTTCTGCTCTAAGCAGAAAGGCTGCAAGCTTTGCTGGGAACTGCCAGCTTCCAGAGCTCCTTCTCCCTGGATGCTGCTCAGCAATTTCCTTGAAACAAGTCTGCTTCCTGCTCAGGACGGGCAGAGAAACCCACATCCCACTGCTGCCCAGACACAGAATAATCCTCACTGCCTTTGCTGCTCCTCTGCAACAACAGTCTGCAGTTTCGAACAGACAGGTCCCTCCACTGAGGGGATTTTATAGGTTTTCTCTTTCATTACAATTTACTCAGAGTGCTCTTATATTCTGAAATGTGGGAATTTCCATGTACACTATGGCCCAAATACATTGGAAAGGGTCCCATCTTCCTTACTCAACAGGCAAAGCTGTGGTTCTAGTGTTCTCAGCTGCCTTTTGCTTTCCTAAGCCTCCTTCCTATGCCGGTGATGGATGTGCCTCCCCACCACCTTTTCCAAGCCATGCCTTTCCCAATCTGTGCTACTGCAGTGACACTGCAGCACTTGCAGGCTTTTCCTAGAGATAGAGCCACCCAGATCCTTTCCCACTGCTTTTATTGCTCTTGGCTGAATTCTGGCAGCAGCAGAGACACACAGGGCAGGGCAGGGCAGCGTGGGTGTGGGAATTAATTCCCTGTATGGTGCCAGGACCCAGAGGTATTGGAGCTCCCTGCTGGGCAACGCAGCCGTACGTGTCCCCAGCTGTCACTGGAGCATCTTCACAGCACAGCCTGGCCTGTGATAACTTGTCAGCTCTCCTGATGAAATCACTTTCCATGTTACCCTTTCCTAGGTTTCCTCTTGCTGGATTAATGTTTACTGTGCCTGCAATTCCCCCAGGTTTCTCTTTATTAAATTTTGCTTCCCACCCGTGTGCTTTGTGCCTTTTGCTTTTCTGTGCCTGTGATTCTGGTGTCTGTTGCTTTGCATTAATTTGCAGCTCTCAACCAGTTCTATCTAATCCTCCCAAGTATCAAATCTCATTACCCTCTGCTTGTTTCTTCTTCTGAATCACTAATGAGGGTGTTAAATAGAACAACTCCTGACACCTATCCCTGTGCCATCGTATTATACAAACACTACCTAGTTTGCTATATTGTCACCTGTCATTTTGTTCCAGTCCTTCAGCCAACTTTGAAATGAGAATGTTCCCTCCAAGCCTGATTTACATTGATTTATCAGAGAGGAATTTCATCAGTGTGTCAAGTGTTTCACTGCAGTCCAAGTCTGGTTGGTTTTGCTCTCCTTGCAACTGTGCCCTCTAGTGCTTTTTTTGGCTTGCATTCTTTCAGAATAAAACCATCAGTAATATTGCCAGGCAACACTTGTTGCTTGCTGCTCGAGGGGTTTTGGCCATCTGAATTCCTGGGGGTACAAAACACTGCATGTAATCTGTGTTTCACTTCTGTTCTAAAAGCCGGACAGTCTTTTCAGTGCCAAAGTTCATCTGCTAAAATTATCAGGTACAGGGTATTTTTTCTTAAGCATAACCTACTGCAGGTGTAATATTTTCAAGGAAGCATGGGAGCAAATGACAACATGGATTTCAGACAGCTGTTTGGTTTTCATCTTGTTCAGCTTCAAACCCTTAGAAGTGTTCCTTGCTGTTTCAGGTAACAATGCAAGAAAAGCTGGGGTGGAAATGGAGAAAGGCAGCCTGGAAAGTGGCTGCTAAGCACAGGAAGCTGGCAAAGAGAGGTAAATTGAGAAAGGTTTTGTCTTTGCAGCTCACAATTCAGGTTTGGTGAAGGGTTTCCTGATGCTGCTGGTGTTACTTGTTGCCTTGTGCATTGCAGCTGGCTGTAGCAAGCCAGTTCCTTTCTCATCCTGCTGCTGCTGCTGGACTTGCCAGCAGCTCATCTGATGGGAGTGACCATGCTGCCGACAAATTCTTCCTCTGCTCTGGGGAAGAACCAGCCTCCCAAGGGGTTGTCATCTCTATCAGCAGAGTCTTTATTTGTGGATAGACACGAACACAGCGCATCAGTGGTACCAGATTTAACACTGCACCCAGAATCATCACATTTTTGGTGACAGCTGTCCCCACTGAGTGACACAGAGCTCTTTTAACTGGGCATCATTTTGTGCCCTGGCAGGCACTAATAAATAACATGGTTTTTGAAGTGGAAAGGGAATTGGGTAATGTTTGTTTTGTGTTCTGGTGTGAGAAAATGCGATGTCTTTTTCACAGTCAGCAATAAAAAACACCCTCAGGTCTTATTTTCCTAGTTAGCAAGAAGACTGTGTACAAAAAAAAACATTGGCAGGTGCCTTCCTATTCAGCGTGCTGACACACCATGCAGAGCACTCAGTCTGCCTTGAAACTCATGGAACTTGTTAAAACATAAAAATTGTACCAAATAATTGAACAATTACAAATTCCTGAGAACATCCTTCCTTTTACCAGCAGAAAATTACACCCTTAACTGCCGAGGTAATTCTGATAAAATCAACACTCTGGGCTAGGAATTTATCAAGCAAATAAAGCTTGATTATCATTACGTGATAAAAGCATCAAATTGTCAATAATAACATATTATCACCATGAAAACCTCTTGCTCTTTCTATTTACCAAATCATCTTATGTATTTGTGCAACAATTGCAGCATACAAGTTAAAATACTAGTCTTGATTTTGCCATCTGTTAAATGGAAGAAAAAAACAATATTACTGTGAAGAGCTGAAAAGCTGTTTTGTAATTTTCATATTGCCTTGGGACCTTTGGAAGGAATTGCTCTCTTGCATGAAAAGCACTGCACCTTTTTCTTCAGCTTGTCTAGGCCATATGTTTCATTTCTAATTAAAGCATGACCTTGCAATGAGTGTGGCTGCCACCTCATCATTAGCTGCATGAAGTGTTCCCCCGTGACTTCCCTAGGTGCACCAATGCCATGATTTATGCCATCCTTCCATATTTCTCTGTGGCCAACAAGTCTCCCTCCAGCTGAAAACATTTTCCCTTTGCCTTAGCCTCTGCTTCCCCATTCTTAAATGGAATTTCCTCCTGTAACAGTAAGATGGATATAATCCATGGTGTTTTACTGGGCAATGTAAAATCACAGACTCATGGGATCGCCGAGGCTGGAAAAGTACCCTAAGATCCTTGACTCAAACCGCTAAACCAGCACTGCCAAGCCCACCACTAAACCATGTCCCTGATCACCATGTTTACACAGCTTTTAAATCCCTCCAGGAATGGTCACTCCACCACTGCCCTTGGCAACCTGTCAAAGTAAAGAAGAAAGGCAGGCACTGAATGAAAAAACACTTCTAGTAGAGCACAGACCTTGTGACTGGAGATAATGTCCCATTTTTATTGATATGTGTTTTACTTCCCACAATTTCAGCTTTGTCTGAGGTCAAGTACTTGCTATGCATCACTCAAACATGAACAAAACTTCATTAGGGAGTATAAACTCCTCTTCATTAGGGAGTATACACTCCTCATCATTAGAGAGTATAAACTCAGTGACAAAGGGCAAATGCTACTAAAATGCCAACATTTGGGCTAGAGACCACTGTAGCTGGCACTTTCTGATCCCAGACACAGCAGGGCCCAGGCTCAGTGTGCTGGCCAGAGGCACATCGGCTCTCCAAACTGATTCCAAAGGGCTGGGATGTG
>VZRS01009350.1:0-142676 GCA_013398055.1 Ifrita kowaldi
TCCTCTCCTTTTTTCCGTTTCTTCATTAGCAAGTTAATCTGCCTCTCTTTGCAGCCACATTTTGTGGGAGGTAGGGAAGAGGAAATCCTGGAGAACTGGCTGATAAGAGCAGATGGGAGAATGGGGTTTTTCCTGTTGGCTGCAGCTCTGTCTTAGACCAGCTTAAGTTCCCTGTGAACCTGCTAACTTAAAACAATCATGTTGCTTCATTCCTTTAAACCTTTTGGCCTCTCCTTATTTGAAAGATTTTCCCTTCTATTCTTCACTGTTTGCGAAGCCTGCTGGGAGCAGGGAGCAAGAGGAGGTGAGGAGGTGGAAGTTAGTGCTCAGATTTGAACAATTAAACCTTTTCTTTATGAAAGTGACAATTTATTTCACTGCCAGCTGTCCCTTTGGCAGAGTGGAAGGTAGTGTTCTGTCTGGATTGCCTCTTCCCTTCTCAAAATCCTGATGTGTCTGCTTCTCACAGGGGAAGATATTTGGTTTTTAGAGTATCTTTTACAGTGAAGAAAACACATATTCATTATACATTAAAGGCTTGCAACAATTGACTACAAATTCCAGCACGTAGATTTTCTGCCATTGTAAATCTCACCTAAGTGGTTGGCCTATCGTTTTCTTCACGTTTATTCTGACTTTGTGTCACTCTTCCATTGCATTAGTTATTTTGCTCTGCCTCCTGACTTTTGTTGCTTTGTGTACTTTCTCCCAGAGAGCGTTTTGGGGTTTGTAAACCACCACATAAATATTAAACGTTAAATAGCAATTATGGGCTTTTACATTTCATTTCTGTTGATAGAATCATGCTGATATGAGACTGTCAAACCAACACTTGAAAACAAAATGTTTAAACAACATAAGACCAGACTTTGGTACAGAAAACAGTTCCTAGCAACCTTGTTTGTAATGAGCAGTAGACCAGGCAATAAGTATCTGATTAAGCTGATAAATATGTCCCTTTGATGAGGCTGCACTCATGCAGATTAGTGAAGTGATTTTTTATGGCATTTTTTAAAGCACTTGCAAGACATAGGACTCTGTCACCTGAAAAGTTCTAGTCCAGCAAATTTTGTTTGAGGGTTTGATTTGTTATATGTTGACAAGAACCAGTCTTCTCAAGTTTAGGCATAAACATAGAATAAGCCTGGTGTTCTTGGATAGAACAGGCTTCATGCTATCCCTGAGGGCTATACCCTGCCAGCTCATTGTACAGCGCTGACTGCAGGACTTGTGACAAACAGATTACAAAGCTGGTGTGTTCAGCTATTGTGTTTTGTCTAAGTCCTTTCTCAACCTAAAGCGGTCATTGCAGCAGGGTGCACTAATTGCTCATTTGCTGCAGTAACCTTTTCAGCTGGACAGCATCTCATGTCTGATTTCAAGTTGATGTCTTTTTCCTTTAGCTGCAGCGTGCTGGCAGGGAGAGAAATCCAGTGGTGTGAAGTGCCATAAAGTGCCTGCAATGTGCCTGCTGTACCCTCCAGAGTTTTGCTCCAAGGACAGCGCAGCATGGCTGTGGCTTCTGGGCACTGTATTTGTATACTTCGTATTCTTGCCAAGGTTAAAGCCAGTAGCATGAGTACATTAATAGAGTATGTATGTTGAAACACAAGTAAAAACCACTTGTGAAAGAAGGCCATTTGTCAGATTAATTTGGGAAAGAATTACCTACTCACATATGACAGGAACTAAATATGATCAGAAGGGGTGGGAGGAAAGGAGGAAGGAAGAAAAAATGAAATATTTTACTAGTGGTCATAGTAATGATAGTTCCTGTTTCTTACACTAAAGCTATTGTGATTTTAAAGTACTTTTTGTTTAATGAGCCTTAAGATATCATTAAGCAATGCATGAGGGCGACTTTTTTCTTTTGTATTTGACTCTTTAAATAGCTGCACCAGGATAGGTCTTATTTTCTCTTGCAATGTCAAAGGATAAGAACTGGCTCCTAAGAGCTTGCTAGCCAGAAAGGGGAACTAATAGTCAGAGAAATTTTCCATAATGGTAATGGTTTCTTCTGATTTCATTATTTCTCCATCACAATTTCTGTCATTAAATTTACAATGTAAACGTGGTATTTGTCAGCAGGACTTAGTGCCATCACAGCTGAATTAATATGAGGGTTCTTCACAGCAACAGCCTGAACCCATGATCCAGTAGAAATTTCAAGAAATGTGTCTTAAAACTGCAAATTAAAGGGATATCTGGTATCCAAAGAGGTAACCAATTTTTTGTTTGTTTTTTTTATCTTGTTTGTATCGAAATTGCTGCAAAAACAAGTTCTGTCTTTTCATTCACTGGTGGTGCACCCAAAGAAAACTTATAGTTTCTGCTGTGTAAATCAAGAGGGCTTTGGTCAGTGGGCATTAAGGGCCCATTACATCTCTCAGTGTTGCCTATTTAGGCTTGTAATTTTCCTGTTTAAATGGAAATAAGCCAAAACTTTCAGCCTTAAAGGCATAATTTGGCCAGGTAAAATCTGAGTACATTGTACATGACTGAATATAAATGAAATTATTTTTTAGCTGGCCTCAGCCCATGCTCTGATCATCCTAATTTGTTGTTGTGCCTGTAATTTAATATGACTATGATGGCTTTCAGATGCACTCCAGTAGTTGAGCATCTGCACCACTGCACCAGAGGCTGTTTGGTCAAATGTGAGGTCTCAACAGGCACTGGGTATAGGACCTGTGTTGTTCTGCACTGTTATCTTAGTCATGTTGGAACAGCTTTCAAATAGTTTAAAATCTGCAAGTTAATAATGAAAACTATAAAATGTGTTTCCAGTAAAATGAAAGAACTTTGATATTGGGTTAGTTGATTTTAATTGATTAGCAAACTGAAGGCTAAAAATGGACCAAAGGAAGAAAACTCCAAATATATCCAGGGTTTGAAATGCACTAGAAATTTATAAAGGATGTGAAGCAGTTTTTTCCTTTCCTGATATTTATGATCAGTATCCTTATGCATGATCTTAACATCCTGTGGATTTTTTTATTGCTAAACTTTACCTAAATGCGAGAAGTTAGGTGAATTCAGCAAAATTTACAGAAAAATGTCCTACTTTGTAATGTGTTTGTTGGAAGTTTGGTCAGCTTGAGGTGTATTATTTTCTCTATGTTTTGGACATTTTTCATATATCTTTATCCAAATGCTAAATGTAGTACAATACTTGTGCTTCAGAAAACAAAACACAGAATGAATGAAATCAAACATCGTGGAAAAGTTATGTTAAGCCTGCCATAATATTTATATTTTGCATTTATTCCACTTTCCATCTTAATCTGCTGAGAAGCAACATGACAGAGAAAAGGCTTTCTATTGTTTACTTTTGACACATACAGGAAGAACAAAGAGAGCAATCAAAGATTATTTCATGAGATCCATCCATCTGTCACAATGTTTCATAGTATACCACTGTGAATGCAAAACTGAGCATGAAGTTTTAAAATAAAATAAATGTAAAATTTTGTTTGTTTGTTTGTTTGTTGTTTTGTTTTTGTTTGGTTTGGTTTTTTTTTCCTTTTAGGTGAATAAACCCAGTGATGAAATACATGATCTGTAACCAGATGGCCCTAAAGACTGTCACTTGTACTAACACTAAGATTCAAACTAAAAGCCTGAAAGTGTCCGTATTATGAGATTTTGTTAAACTTTCAGTCTAGTTACAATGATGACATGTAAATTTATAGGAAACTATGTTCATTTTTTGGCACTTGAAACAGTATCAATAGGTTGGTCCAGCAGAGATTACGGTTCACTACTAGTTTTGAAAGTATGTTACTCTTTTTGCCTAGAAAATGACTTGCAAAGCACTAAAAAACAGACAGCAGCCCATACATTATCCATTTAGCATCTTCAATTTTGCATAGTTGTATTATAAAATATAATATTTTTAACTTAAGCCGATATTAACAACATGCTATCTGTGAGCAGCTAAGGAAGAAAAAAGAATTCAGAAGTTCTGAGTTAAAAATAGTAAGACTAAAAATATTCCCAAAGGATGAGGAAAACCTATTACTAGAAATTACATTTGACAGATGTCAGTTTGTCAGCAAGAGTTGCATGTATTTGATTTTTTTTTCTCCATTTACAGAGACGCATTAACTGCTTTGGTAAGACAATTGGCATAATGAAGACAAGAACATTGACTGCTTCAGTTTGAGAACTAGCCCAATTTTGACCCACAATTAATTATAGCCATACATGGCAGCAAATAGATTGCTAGGAGACAGGCAGGTGATCTAGCAACCGGACACAGTCTCTTGCAGAATGACAGCAAAGCAACCCACTTCCATTTGCCACTACTATTGAAAACATTTATAAAACCTATCTCAATAAAATGGCTCCTATGCATTAAGAAATTAATACAATGGAAATGCAATTTTTTTTTTTTTTTTGTCCCATACATTGCTTTCTATAAGATCTGAGCAGCTGTGGCAGAGACCTGTGGAGAAGGCAAGTGGAGCAGCTTAAGAAATGAATGGCATTACCTGTAAATGTATATTACAACTGTCCTGCGTCACACCACTACTCCTTCAGCAGACCCAGAAGTCCCAAAAACATGATGACACCTCAGCATGACATCCATGCACACTCTGCAGTGCCTCTTTAAGCTCATAGTCACTAGAGTTTTGCAGCTTGACATGTGTTTTTTCATTGAAGATTTGAGGCATACCCATGTAATGGCTGTGACGGTAACACCTCTGGCACAAGTAGAAAACCACTGTGATATTCTAGGGCTGTTTTAACCAGGCCCACAATGTACAACTGGTCTCTCAGCCATATTCCAACTTAGTTTGGAACCTTCTAAATTTGTCTTCTTCCAAATATGGCTGTAACTTATTAGGTGACTGGCATATAACTAACTTGTGGGCAAGAATAGCTGAACTTGGTACGAAGGATGAATTACTGCAATGTGGCGCTTTCTGATTGTTTCTTTTCTGCCTCGTCCTAACACATTTCAAATTCCAAACTAAGAGTTAACAGTCCACTGTTAACTCTGTGAAAAAGACATTTCTTAATGGTTTCCATGACATATATGTTATGCTATTTTTTACTGCTTCAGATAATTGTGGCAACAATGACACAAGCCATGAACTGCATCCATGTTGCATGTAGCTGTCCTTTCTGTCCACATTATAAATTTATGCCATTAACAACTAGTTTAAGCTGAAACAACAATCCCTTCAGACAATTCTTGAGTATGTAAATGTGGAGGCAGAGGTTTACGCTGTCAAAACTGAATTAATTATTTTTAATCACATTATAAAGGAGAAGATAGTACAATACCTCTGTGTAGTTAAACCACTAGAGGTGACTTCTGCAGGAAAATTCACCATACCTGAAAGAGGAAGTGACCTTGTAGAAACAACTCCTTGTTCAAATGTAACATTCCACTTTCACACTTCAGGAATTTCCAAACTAGATCACAGAAATGTGGAAAGCAACTATGTTCACACAGCTTGCATGTGATCACTTATGTGAACAGCAGCAAAAAGCAGAGCCAAAAGACTTTCTCCCTTTCCATAAGAAATGTCTTAACCTACTCAAGAAGTAAAAGTGCAAGAGACAGAAATTAACAGATGTATATCTCTGAAGTAGCAAGGGTAGCTGGTCTCACACAGAGTGTTGAGACAACCCCAGCAAGCTGTGGAAATATTACAGCTGCGGATCTCTTTATAGCAGAGCAGTGGTTCCAAGCAGGCTGCTAGTTCCAAGAGTTTTCAGGCTACCTGTAATATGCTGTGAACCTTCTGGTGTTGCCAACCTGAACTTTCACAGACCATGACTCATCTTCAAAATACTCACAAGAGTTATAGACTAATGTAAGACCAGAAATCGATGTTGCATAATTTTTATTTGGCTTCTGGACCTTAACCCTGCAGGGTACAATGGGTGTGCACACGCCCTCATTTGGCTGAAGCTCCAAGATAATTTGAAAAAAAAAAAGAGAGAGAGAGAATAAAACAAGTGAGGAGGTTTGTCACATAGTCAATTATTTCCTGGACCTACAGTTTAAGGTACCACATTAGCTATCATTAAATCTCTTAATAAAGTCCTCTGGCCTGGCAGTGCTGGCTCTGCCAATGTGACATCTGAGAACTCTGCCTACTGCTGCTGAGAGACCTGCTCATTTGAAGAGTGGACACCCATTCAGTGAGAGAAAGACAGTGTGAAGCAGAGAAGAGAGGCTTATGACACTTAGGGGGAAGGGTGTGAAAGGACAAATAGGGACACCTAAGAGCAGCAAAGGAGAGCAAACTAAAAATGAAGGAAGGCAATCAAGGAAGCGCAGCGATGTTAGGAAACGGAAAAGGCATCTCCGTGTGGGAGGTATGAAAACCCATCAGCACCTTAAAGGGAAGTGAGAGTGAAGTGGTACTGTGAATGTCAGAGCTCAGGACATGAAGGATGGCAGTGTGATAAAGGGATAAGCAAGGCAGGGGGAGCTGCCACTGACAGGGAGCACAGGCCATGCAAGGACACCTTGGGAAGTGCATTGTGTGGGCCAAGAGGTGACTGAAGAAATGTAGCTTCATGAACAAGACTCAGGCTTGGGAACATGCGGGCTGTGACTGTCTAAGGGAAAGAGTGAAGACAGTGTGAGGGAGCATAAGGTGTGAAGAAGAGTGTGTCATTTAAAGAAGGCAGGAGAAAGCAGATTAAAGGTAATATAAGAAGCCAAATTTTGTATCATTGCAGAGACGCCTGAATGGAGCAGACTGGATAAAGAACATGTTCTGATGGATAGCACAGGCAGAAACCCAACAGTTTTTCACCAGGGAATTAATGTGCAGCCAAAGACCCAAATCAAAATTTGGCATGTGCAATTAGTATGGCAGAGGAAATCAGAATACTTAGTCATACAGCATTTACATTTAAAGGGTATGGCAATACACAATAGTTTCAAAAATTGGAAAGCAAGAAAGAATAAAAATAAACATATAATATTTCTAAAAATTTTTTTTTGAGCCAGCCATGATTTTCATGGGAGCTTCATTTGTGAGTTTTGAACGTAGGGAATTTGCAGGGAATTGTATTTATTTAAAGTTTTCACTACAGCTTTTGGGGGAAAAGAGTTAAAACCAGCACTTGAAAAGGCAGACTTCAATTTTCACACTTTTCATTCCTTTTCAAGGATAACACAATTCTTCCAATAGCAAATCTTAATTAAGAGGTTTGGGGAGGCAAACAGTGGAGACTGCTTTATTAAAAAATAGAGCAAACAGTGATGGATTCTGTCATTCAGAAAGCCAGAAAAGCCAGTCTTTTTCATTTCCATTACTATACAACATATTCTGCACTTTTTGGCTCTCATTATGAGAAGCAGTGCCAAGTTATGTCCCATCATATGAATTCAGGCATCTTGATTAATCTGGCACATCATAACTCAGTGTGTTGCCTGATCAAATCAGTGCTTTGCAAAGTCATTAAAGAAAGTAAAAAAAAAAACCCAAAACCCAAAAAGCAAACCAAAAAAGCCCACCCAAAGGTAATAGTGAGTAATTAATTATCACCACAAAAGGGCTTTAGAAATCAGTCTGTACTACAACTGTGTGACACTGACCTGGCAGCGTCAACAAATCTTGTTATTGGTACTATGAGTGTGAGTGTCCATTCCATTTTATCTTTGTGCGACTCACATTTAAGTCTAACCTTGCTGGCCATGCTTTCTATTTAACATATTTCCGGCAAGATTGGAACCTGTAGCTTGGTACAACTTAAAACAAACCTTTCCATGTTTTGGTGTGTTAAGAGCTGCTTTAGCATAACTGATTGCAACAATTAGGGGAATATTGCATTACAGCTAAATTTTGATTTGATGACATGTGGCCTAGAGCAGACAATAAACTCCCCTCTCCAGCATAAAAACATTAATCATTCTCTAATAAAACCATGAAATGTCGACATGTACAACTCTAATTGCAATAATGACCTCAAATTCGGGCATTGCTTTTGTATTAATCCCACTAGCTTTGGTAAAACTATCTAATAGAACCACAGAACTCTGACATGAATGAGTCTAATTGCAATAATCACTCAAATCATGGGTATTTTCTTAAGTTAATCCCACTAGCCTTCATTAAACCTTCTGTCGGGAGTTAAATATTTACTTAGGAAGATGGTGCTGTTTAACTAACTTTCAATAAAATCTTGATTTTATAACAACTTAGGTTTTGAAATTGAGAACAAATGTTTTTGATGTTAATTGATTTGTTGGGAGATCTATGTGCAAGTCAAATTCACCTTCCTAACATGGAAGTTCCAGTCTCTTATTAGCTTTACTGCAACCAGCATTTTTTCTATATTAGCTTTTTTTTTTTTTTTTTTTAACATTTCTCCTCTGCTGTTGAGTCAGACTTCTAACTGCAGTGTTTCTTTTGAGCCTGGGGCAACCTACAAATCATTTCATTGATACTCAGTGAAATCTCAGGCTTTTTTTATTTTCTGTGCCAAGGAATGATGACTTCTGATTGCCCATGTAATCTTAGTTTGTTTTTGGAAAATAGCAATTGCTTTCCAGAAACAATGACAATTATTACTGTGCTTCTATAAAGACTGAAGATAAATCTCAGTGGCAAATTCTCTCAGTTGTAATTGTTACATTAATCCTGTTAGTAATATAAACTTTAGTACATTACAGCAGTAATGAATTTGCCCATTGATATTAAATCTTTTTTGTCACGTCTGTTGTGGCAATATACAAAAGGAAGATATTCCCTTTCTTCTGAAAAAAACCCAAAGGGTTCTTTAATATATGTGAAAGGACTGTGACCATCATTCTGTGGGAAAAATAATGTTTCTTCTTCATAAAAGTCATAAGAGGAAAGAGCACAATACATAACCCTCTGAAAATTTGTGGAACTTTAGTAGGTAAGATCCTGATATAGCATAAAAACAATAAACAAGTTTTGTGGTGATGAAAAATATCATGTGAAGAGTGTGTTTCAGATATGGGTCACCTCTCGTGATACTTAGGGCTTGTCCCAGCTTGCCTCCCACCTTACATGTTAGTCAAACAAATTTTTCATTGACTGTGCTTGTGGTGCCCATGTGGATACCTCAGGTGCCCTGAAACCCGATTTCTTATTACTGGTGCCTTTTAGTAACAGTGCCTGGAAACAGCACTCAGCTTCTTGCAACTTCTGTAGTGCAAACATATCCAAATTTGTCCCCTAGGCCCCTCCTGTAAGCACAGGAGATAATCAGGTCCTTGTGGATACTCATTTCAGGGATTTTAATCTCCACTAGGGTTAGATTAAGGAAGCTTTGGAAGTTACTCTTTCCCTTAACTGATTTCATAGAGTGTAGTGAGGTAACTGCTTCAGCTATAGATCCCTACAAAATTTTAAATGAGATGGCTCCCTCCACTCCTCACTTAAAACTTCTGTTCAGATGTCAAGCTTGGGCTTTCTAAGACTATTGGTACAGTTCAGCCACACAAGCTTTCTACAATATCCTGTGTGGATGTGAAAGGTAACAAGGCCTTGATTCCCCTGTAATGTCAAATCAAAGACTGTCATAAATAGAAAATTTTTTGAACTAACTTTTCTACCAATCCAACCATTTTATGTCGCCCAAACACAGGAATTCATCCCAGTCCCTACGCTTGCTGAGGTCTGCTGTGATTCAGACTGCCCTCTTCTCCCTTTGTCACTATTGACAGCTGTATTCTTCTTCTCCTTCTCTTCAAAATGAAGTGTATGAAAGGTTATATCTTTCCAAAAGCACTGTGTCACAGCTATGTCTGTATGGTCTTTGACAGTGAACCTCAATTTATTGTTCACCCTGCTAAACCTGCAAGGGTGAGCGGAGAAGCACAGACTCTGCCCTCCCCAAGTTCCTGACGTGTCTGTTGGAGGCACAGAGTCTTGGTACTGTACACTGGCACCTCTGACAATACCAGAGAAGAAATTATGTGGTCTGTGATGGGAAATGCATCTGATGTAAATGGAGTCAAGAAGCCTTCAGAATTAATTGTTAGGGAGTTATGAGAATTAATGGAGAATAATCAATCATTTTCTCACTCTTGGCAAAAGGAACATCTTATGTGAATCTCAATAAAGCACAATTGCCACCTAAGTATAAAGTTGTTGCTAACATCAGCTATGTGGATGGGGTTAATGAATGTACACTGTGCTTGAAAAATTAAGACAAGTTCTGAGGCCAGCGTGGGGTAACTACAGAAATTCTCGCTGAAAGATGTCAGGCTCTGAAGCAGAATATTTATTAATGCCACTGATCCATTATAAAACTCTGCTACCTTCTGAGAACTATACTCCAGGAGCTGTGCGATACCTTAAGCAAAGATGTGCAAATGCATAAACAGCATACATATTTTCAAACATTGTACAATCACTAAGGGAAATGTGCAAGCAATCGGATGTGTGTGCCATAGACAGCTCTACAGTACTCGCTCTATAGGCTCATCACGTTTTGTGCAGACAGGAAGTATAAAATCATGGGTTTTGAGTTATGTGAACGAGTTATATTCTGGTTATATTTGAGTTGTTTTCTAGTTTCAATTCACCATTCTGAGACCAGGAACCTTAAGCACAACCATAGTGCTCTAGCACAGCCCACAACTTCTTGTCATGGTTTGGTTTCAGAAAAAAACCCCTTAAATTTAATATTGACGTGAGGTAAAAGGGGGGATATAGAACTTAATCCTTACAAGTCACCAATTTTCAGTTCATTTGAAGGCAAAGGCTCTTTCATCACTGCTGCTAACTGACGTGCCAATCAGTCTTACAAGTCTAATTGCAGTAATGATTAAACGATTAGTTAGGAACCTTCTTAAACTTCACCAGTAGGGTTAACAAGGCCATGACTCTGTTGACTAAAAGTGACACTCAAATATGCATGCAAAAGATCTCCTTAATATCAACAGAAGTTCTACTTATTTTTCAGTAATAATCAGGCCTTTTCTTTCTAGAATTACTTCAAGATAGTATTAATTAGGGATGTTGGTTTCCAACAAGCTATATCCTTGTGGAATTTTGTTACAGTAATACACTTCCTGTGACGTGGTGTTGAGCACAAACTTGTCATTTATGGGGGTTTTTTGTCTTTAGAGTTTAAAGTAAGGAAGTGTCTTTGCAGTCAAAATCTATTTTCCAAAAGGCCCCTCTCATTATAGGTTTTGAAGTGTTTTTTTGAAGTGGAAATGAGTATTGCAAGAGGAAATGCCTATAAATTTATTTTAATCTATACCATATGGTGAATAGTTTTGGCCTAACTCCAAGATTACAATTCCTGATAACAGAAATACAACTCAGCAGAAGATAGGAACATATTTCCTGAAGCTGGACTTCTTCAGAAAGAAGAAATCACATAATCTCTACCCTATCTTCATGTATCATCCCAGAACTGCCATATTTCAGCACAGCACATTAAATTAACTCACAAAAAATGATGCTGTAGTCCAGGAAATGGGAATGGTTCCAAGAAGATTTAGATTATCTTCTGGAAAGCAACATAACAGGGTGGAAAACACAGCATTCTGTGATAAAGTCATGAAGTTATTAAAATCTGTGGTATGATCAAACATATAAAAATCACATTTTTACCCTTGTCTTTCTTTTCAGTCTTTAATCTCTCTTAATGAACTCAGTGTTTGTAACAATTCAGCTTGCTGAGATATGGAATTAGATCAAGCTGTGTCCTTTTCCCAATTTTTTTCTTTTTTTTTTTTTTCAGTTATTAGGAGTTTAAAATCTTTTCATTAATTATCTGTAAAACGGCAACAAATAGAAAATATACACTGCATCAAAACTAATTTGAAGTACTTCTAGAAAAGTAGTTTTACACCTAGGCTGTTATTTTTTTTTCTTAAGCCTTACAAATGTCAAATAACTTACAAGAGGAATTTATTTTGGTTCAAAACAGAGTGATTTTACTATGGAAGGACTAAATCCTTTACGACTTTCTGGCACTTTATTGAAAAAGTCTATCAAATAAATAATGTGAAAGAAGTGCACAAGACAGAAATCACACTGTAAGTCTCCTTTCCATTTAACAGACAAAATAATTTTATTACATGTACATTATAGGAAATAAAAAAACCAAACAGATACAAAATTCCACATATTCTGCTCAAATAAGCATCATCTGTGCACAAATAGAAGCAGTCCCAGTTACACTGAGCACTTCTTTCCACTGTGGATTCAGATAGTCATTTGACCTGATCATAGAATCATAGACTCATAGAATGGTTTGAGTTGGAAGTGACCCTAAAAATCATCTGGTTCCAACCCTCCTGCCATGGCCAGGAACACCTTGCACAAGACCAAGTTGCTCAGGGCCCGACCTGGTTTGACCTCGAACTCTTACAGGGCTGTGACATCCACAACTTCTCCGGACAACCTGTTCATCAACCTCACAGTAAAGAATTTCTTCTTAATATCTAATCTAAATCCACCCAAAGCCCTTTGTTCTATCATTATATCTCCTTGTAAAAACACCCTCTTCAGCTCTCCTGTAGACTCCCTTTAGGTACTTGAAGGTGCTATAAGGTATACCCAGAATGTTTTCTTCTCCAGGCTGCACAACCCCAACTCTCTCAGCCTGTTTTCATAGGAGAGATGCTCCAGACCTGTGATCATCTTCATGGCTGTCCTCTGGACTCATTAGAGCAGGCCCACATCCTTCTTATATTGGGGACCCCAGAGCTGGATGCAGAACTGCAGGTGGGGTCTCACCAGAGGAGAGCAGAGCAGAGCAGAGGGTCAGAATTCCCTCCCTTACCCTGCTGGCCATGCAGCCTGTGATGCACCCCAGGATAAAATTGGCTTTCTGGGCAGTGCACACTGCTGGGTCATGCTGAGCTTCTTGTCCCTCAGCAATCTCAAGTCCTTCTCCACAAGAGAATGCTGCTCTCAAATGCTGATTATGATGTGGTGTGTGCAACACCGGCCAGTCAGTTGCAGCTAAAAGTATACCAGTTGACTATTTACTACCACATGGATGTTTTCTACTGAGCATATGCACTCTGTGCTTAGGAAAAATGAATCCAAAATAGAAAGTGTCTCTGGATCATCCCTTTTTTATCCCTTTTTTAAGAGCTAGAAATGCCTATGAAGGCTGTGAAAAGGCCCACATCCAATGAAGAGAACAATCTGCTCATTCTGTATCTGCAGAAAATAACCTTTGAAAGCTTCCTTCAGAATCCCACAAAGATTTTGTGTTTGGGACACAGAGCAACTCAGAAGCTTCCATAAATGAAATAGTCAGAAGCATACTCTGAGTGTGATCTCCACATGAAAATTTCCAGGAAGTATAAAAAAGAAATCATCAAAGTGAAAAAAAGAAATCATTGGGATAGGAATCATTACTGCAAGAAGTCTAATCATTATGCATAAGAAAACACACAACAAAAACACTGCACAAAGCTGTTCAAAAAACCTTTAATTTAATCAGTGTGCTTGGGCGGTCATGAGCAGCGCTGCTTATTTTACCCCCTCAAAAAGTCACATTTGTTGACTCTAAATCACTGAACTTCATCTAAGGAAAAGAGAAAGTCAAGTCCTCACACGGGAGCAGGCATACAGCAGAATGCACGTTAACTGCCCTCGTGTAGCTGTCTCTACCAGGATACTGCCTTCAATAAGGGATGTGTGAAGAAAATACAAGAAGAGCATGTATTGTGTTCCTAGATTACTTTCCCATCCTCCAACATTTTGCAGCCTAGGGACTTCCTAAATAATAGAAACATAAATAATAGTAAATAATTATATCAGTAAGTCATGAATTATTCACCAGATGATATATATAAACAGCCTTTCTCACACGCATACACAAACCCATAAAGGTTGATCTATGTTACAATGCTTAAATGCATTCATTGCCAGCAAAAGAAGGCTCTATTCTCCTTTATGAGTGAAAGAAAACAGGAAAAGAGTCACAGGAGGGGGTTTTGTCTATATGTGTAGCACTTTGCGAGGTCTGAACTTGGAAGGCTGTTTCTATGAGAGGAAAACTTCATGAGGGAGTTACATATCTCTTTGTAATCTATTCTATTTACAGACTATATCTAGTCTTGCTTCCTTTAACAGATGAGAAATCCAATAACAGGATGTGGCTGACATCCTGTCCAAAAGTATCTCCTTCTGGACTTTTGCTTTCATGGGTGTGTCTCTGTCACTGCTCAAGATTTCCTTATCTTACTTCTTGTCTCCAAGACCAGCAGAAAAATGCAGCTCCACCATATGGGACTGTCCTCAGTTATGTGCTTCATCAGTATCTGGGGAATCCTTTGGACCATGGGGTTCTGGGTTTGTTCAAAGTAGCATTGTGTTTCTGCTACCTGACTACAGAAAATGTATCTTATATAGCTATCTTAAGTACGATTGTTGTTATCTATCATCTTCAAATATGTTACTTGACACCTAACAGTACCATTTCTTGATCACATGGAGTGACTGAAATGACCTTCTTTATGGAAGAAATAGAAAGATCTGCCATGTTCAGAATAAGAAATCTCTAATCTATGCACTTAATTTTAAGCATTTTTTAATGCACAGCAAAACAGGAAATAAGTGTAGAGGCAAAGGAGTTTTCTATCTTTTTTGTTGTTTTTTATAACAAGAAAAATGCTTCATGAAAATATTGAGGCAGCAATGAGAAGAGACTGTCAGCAGAAGTACAGGGATTACTGCTTCATAAATTTGTTCTCTAGGGGATTTAATCATAACTTGAGGTGAATAGCTCCTGAGTGAGCCGTGCATCTGGAGGTAATCTTGTTAAGGGTCTAGTTTCCTGTTGATCTAACATAGTAACATGAGCAAGACAATTGTGACCACTTTTATCTAGAAGACTCTGCTGGTTCAGAAGGTATAGGTTCAGGCATAGCATTTGGTTGGCTCTGTCCAATGGAAGAAGAGAGAAGAAATGCCTGGAAGAAATACGATGGTGTAGCGACTGCTCAAGTGTAATGTCTTGCATGTTTGTGCTTTGCTGTCTGCGAAGGCAATGAAATAAATAATGATCTAATGAACAGCACACCTGCAGTTTAGATGACAACTATTGATTTGTGTAATTTATCTTCTTGTTAATTACCTCATATTTGAAACAAATTCACCCATGTAGGTCTATTCAGCTCAGCCACATGTATATTTTAACACATGAGTAGAGCTAACACATGAGTAATCCCATAAAGTTGTGCCTCTCCCTTAAGTATCTTGCCAAAGCAGAAACCAGTTCCCACTGAAATAATACCTTCATTTAAATATGCCTGTGTAATGGACTTAGTTATATTTCCTGAATACTTCGCTTTAGTTGATTTAGAAAATCAGAAGATGTAACTACGAGAAAATTTGGCTTTCCACATCTGACTTGACTAATAGAAAAAACATGTATTTATGTTTAAGAAAAAGTGTGAAAAAGCAGCTATTTATATTGAAGAAATGCCTTATTTACGCCAGTCTTACTCATAATGCCTGCTCCCAGGCTTCCCAAGCCTCACTACACGGTAGCAAACTTTGAGGTGAGAGATGCTAGCAGCAATGGAGGAGAAGTGTGTTACAGACTGCCACAGGAATTTGAACACAAACAGTTTCACAGCCCAGATGGCATATGTTTAAGGATTCTGTAAGAGCTGTATGATGGCATTGTTAGCTTGTCCTTTTCAAAATGCTGTAGGGATTGGGAGATGCCCTCAAAGACTGGCAGAAGCCAAATGTTTGGCACTTCTTCAGTAAAGGCAAGAAAGAGGATCTGGAAGTATGAACTGGACACCCTCGTGTCAATCTCCAGGCAAATAGTGAACATGAAAGAGAAGGAGGTGACTAGAACACAAAGTGATAGAAAAAACTCTTTGGACAATTGGTTTCCCAGGATGGGTGCAACAGTTTGAAGCCAACCTATCAGTCATGAGTGACACACTTTGGGGTTAGAACCGGCACGAAAAGTGTTCAACGACTTTATCAACAGTCCATTCAGCTGATGAATTGGACTCTCAGCAAGTTTGAAGGACACCATGGTGGGGACAGGGTCTAGAGGGCAGGCCTGCCACTTAAGGTGACCTAGGTGGGCAGGAAAAATGGGCTAACAGGAATGTTACAGAGTACCACAGGGACAAATGAAAAGCAGAAGTAAACAATTCCATGCATGAATTGCTACAGGCAGGCTGACAACCCAACAGCATTATTAAAAAGGTCCTGGGGGTCCTACTAGACAGCCTGAACAAGCTGAATAGAGGTGTCATTCAGGTGTGTGTGTCTGGAATATTTTCATTGATTTTAATTATTTAGTTATTCTAGAGGAGTTCTGCAAAGCTACCACAGATTTACATTAGTATGAGATCAAGAGTTAACAGCACTTCCCTTATGGCAGAAAAATGATTGATTATTGCATTTTAAGCTTCCTTCTACATACCTGTAGTAGCTTTGTCAGTTCTCACTTTGACTGTCACATACACACACACATGCACACACAGAATCCACACCAAAGAAATTGCTCTAAATGTTTAAATAGTTTAGCCATGGTGTAATAAAACTCCTATAACAAAAAGCATTCTAATTCCACAGTTCTGCAGAAGATTATTTGGAAATTATGGTTTTTTTGCTTCTCAGAAAAACAAGGATCCAACATTCTCAAATAGTCAAGAATCTAAAAATGCAGAAAATTCCAAAGGGCTCTTCTCCGTTACACTTAGATGGAAAGTGAGTACCTTGGAAAATAATGCACTAAAAAGACAAAGATGAAAAAAAGAGGAATTATGACTGACCACCACAAGCAGAACTGATAAAATAATTATCATACGTACAAATGCAATTGACCTTAACTTCACCCTGTGCTGCTGTGGTTGTCTGGGCTATTCTAGATCATCATTCTGAAAACAAATTTAAAAAGACTGAATCAAATAAACCGAAAAACCACATCTCTATAATATTTTATTAGTTGTGTATCAGGAAAAAAGAAGTAAAGCCGCATCTTCATGGCTGTGCTAAAACTTATTCTGTAAAACAAAAAAGAAACATGCATCTCAGACACAGAGGGTGAATCTTGTCAGTTTGCTTTAACTGAGGTTAGAAAGAACATTCAAACTTATTGTCATTGACAGCCACCCAGATTTTTCTAGGTATCAAGTTCAGCAAATTCAGCATCAGCCTTAGTAATTTGCCATGTTTTAGGTAAGGGCTATGTAGTCCTTACAGCCTCCTGTGTTCACTTCTGCTTTGTTTTCACTCAGTAGTTGAATCTTTATTTAGGCTTCCTTGAAAAGCTAATAAAATTGTTAATGTTGCCTTCTACAGAAATAAAGATCTTTACATCTTTGTTTTGCATTTACATGGTTTCATTCAGAAGGGTGAACTGAGTGCTAACTGACTTGTTCTTGTCCTGTCCCTAAGCTATTATGATTTTACATTTCCCATCCATGTGTGATTAATCATATTAAAATTTTCTGAGAAGAAACTTTGATCCCATGTCAAATAGACAAATGATATCTTTACAAAAATACTGAGCCTGTGAAATGGAAAATATTTCTTTGTTTTTAGTAGCAACCTATTCTCAGTCACATTATAACCAAGATTTACTCTCACCTTAGAAAGCAGACATTTTTTTTTCCAGAGGCTTAACACAATTAGCAGGACACAAAACTGCAGTTTTTCTCAACCAAAGCAGTCTCAAAGGAAGATAAAAGTAAAAAGACAGCCAAATTCTCTACAGCTGACAATATTTTCTGAGATCATCACAGAGATCATCACAGCTGGGGCTACTACTAACAGTGGTCTATCAGTGGTTGGCATTACAATACACTGCCTTCTCAGTCTTTATGCCAAATGTGATTTCTAATAGAGAAAGAAACCAGCTCCTATAAGCAAGACAGTGCTCGGTTAAAAATCCCACTGAGAGACTTTGTCTTTCTTGCATATTTAATCTTCTTGGAAGCTACCATCTGCATGTCACAATATCCGAAAAGATAGGTGTGGATTTTTAAAGTATCACTGCAATTGCAAAAAGAGTGTGCCAAAAACTTGTTTAATGTTCTTGCTCATTTTGATCTAATATATTGTGGGAAATTATACACAACACAGTGAGGGCAAGAGGGGAATTCTGTGAATCTCATTTTGGTGCTGTCTTTTATGGTTTGGTTTGGGTTGGGTTTTATTTTTGCTGAAGGTTTTTCTTTGTTTGTTTGTTTTGTTTTTGTGCTGTGTCTAAATATAAACCCATCTTTTTTTAGGCACTAGTATGTATCCTACTTTGTATTGTGATATCCTGTTCCCTGTCACACTGGAGAAGCCTGCAGCTGTCTAAAGCTTAATTATGCATGAATGCAAAGCCGAGATGCTTGGCCAATAGTGCCTCAGCAGAGTATGGTTTCTCACTTGTTTTTGTTTGAATTATAATTGGGTAGATTTATATTTCCCAAACCGTTCTGCCCCCTGTGCATGTTCTTCCTTGCTTCTGTTGCCTTTGTTTGAACCAGATTCTGAACAAGCCTTTTTGATTGTGAACTGTCTATTAGATCTAAGATAGGTCATTAATGGATTTGACAAATCCTTTCACCTTAAGACAACTAAAAAAGGTACAGAAATGAGTCCCCTCCCCTATCAGTTCTACTCCAGATGGTTGGAGGTGGGGTGTTCTTTATTTTTTTAATGAATAGTTAAGTAGAGGCTGGCATCTGGGTTGAAACAAAGGAGGCTTGGAGCCAGACTTCTAAAAGGGAGGGTAGCATCAAGCAATAAAGTGCCACACCTGCTAAAGGGAAGGTAATAGAGGCACTGAAAGCACATTTGTAGTCACAATTACTATGCATAGAAAGGCTTTAGACAATTGTTGTCAAGAAGACGTGGATGGTAAATCTACAAAGTCAACAAATAACACTGTCGGGGTGGTAAAATATATGGCCCTATCATTTTATATGAATGGCACAAATTGGTGACAGCAATAGCACCTATTTTCTGAGAGCCCTGCATATTTATTCAAACTTGTTCTCAGCAGCTAAATATCTCTGTTGCTGCTCTGTCTTTTGTTAGATTTATGGTGTCAACTCCTGTGCAGTGTAAAACACACTTTAAGTCAACATCTGCATGCACTTCCTTCAGAAATACATAACCATAAACATGGAGACATTCAAAGGAACAGCAGGGACAGGTGGCTATGTCTTTGTGCTGACTATCTTAATTCTTGGAAAATTAATCCCATTTGGAATGTGGAAAAGTGATGTTATAAGCAATGAAAAGCTAGGAGAAGGTGCTGCTCCCATGAAATATTGCTACCAGCACTACCTGAAGGGTAGATGGCAAGAAGAGTATTTATTTCCCCACCATTGTCTTCAGATTTAAATGCTGGTGCATAGAGGATTATTGCTCTTTAGCATTTTTAAAGGTACAGAAGCTAGCTGGCTCCTCTCCACCATGATCCCAGTATAGCCATCAAGCACTTTACCAGTAAGCAGAGACACCTTATCCACCATTTCAATTTGTAATGATGTTCTGAAGATTGAGGAGGATGTTCAAAAGAATTGAAGCGATGCACATCTCTGTCTTTATTCTTCCTCCTTCCTGAGGGAGAATTTTGCTTGGCAGAGAGCTGCCACAGTGCTCACTAAGCTGCTGGCTGCCTCCCTGCTTCCCCTCATCCACCTCAGACACAAGCTGTGCCCAGAAGAATGGCAAGGACTGTGGCATGTCCCAGCTGCTCTCCCTCTTTTGCCCAGTTGCTCCCCTCTGGTCTTTGTGAGCCTGAGCCCAGGTACTGCTTAAGAGCACCAGCCCTCATTAAAGATTCAGCACGTGGGAAATTTGAATTGGCATTAAACAAATGACCACTGTGTCAAATGGCTCAGCATTTTGACACTTGATTCTCTGTGGATTTGGCTCTTTCTTAATGTTGATTTAATGTGATTTTAACACTGACCCAAATGTGAACAGGACCAGGTTTTTCTTTTATGTATCTTTCCTGGATTCTAGCACATCACGTCAGACTTCTGGCAAGGGTTTCTTATACCTGCAGGTGTTTTTAAATATGTATTTTTATGGAGTATAAAGGAAACAATTTTTTTTTGTTGTTAGTAATGTATTATTTCCTGCTGGTCTTGACACATACCATTCAACATATGTCTTACAAGGGACTGCAGGGTAAAAAAAAAATAATACCCACAATAGATAAGGGCTATTTTCCCCAGTGGATGATGGGAAAATGATTGGGTGTGCGGAGGGCAATTCCTTGCCCTCTTGAAATCTGAAGCCCAGAAAGATGGAGCTTTTGTGTGTCTGTTTTAAAAGGACTGAAATCCATTTACACATCAATGTCAGCTCCTGCTAAAGAAAGCCAACATTGTTGATGTTATGCTTGTCAAGTACAAATAATTTGTTTTCAAGGGGAGACAAGTACAAAGCTTCTTGTCCACTAAACAGAGCACATTAAATATGACCCTTTCTCTGGGCACATGTACACTAGCACAAGAAAGCACAGGAGATATATAATTAATATTAGCTAACACACGGTAAGGTTAATTGTTGCTTCTCTGAACACTTAATCTGCAAGCAGTTGATAAATCCCACAATGAATAAAAGCAGCTCGTATTTAGGTCACACAAAGTCATTGCTGTTTTTTAATTTAAACTGTGCACTAGATTAAAACACAAGAGTATTGCAGGAGGACAATTCAGAAGCAGTAGCAATAGGCTGTCATTTGGCGTAAAAAGTTTCCCCAGCACACCCTAGGGACATGTTAATCAAAGCTTTTTAATGGATTCAGTCTGATCTGTGACAGGCTTTGTTCCAGAGATGGCGTTTGCAGGATAGAGCTGCAAGTTATCAATAAGACACAGTAATTGCTGGGAGTGATTGAGCCTTGTTCCTTAGGCTTCATACCATTCACTCCTTTTTATTATCAGTCAAGGCCAGAGATGTCTTGCAATAAGCAGTCAAGTGACGGCTTGTTTCTTTCTTTAATCCTAAACCATATAATGAAAGAAAATGAAGCAACATGAAAATTTGCATTAATTAAAAAACGTATAAGACTCGTTTCTGTTTTCCCCCTGCTATGTTTTATATTATTTTTGCCAGGATTTTGTGGTAATTCTTCAGCCTCTATCGTGTACTGATAAATCCTTTTTAAGCAGTCAAAGCCTTTCACTGCGTGGTTAAAGGCTTCAGTTCATCCATTGACAGTTCTTTATTAAGTTATTCATTATCTCTTGGAAATCAAAGCATTGGCACAATCAGTAATAACTAGGGATAACACTTATCACCTACATGGATAGTTAGCCCTACATCCATTTAGGAAAGATAACTCCCAACACTGAAATGAAAATTCTTCAGTGCTATTCAAGAAGGTAATAGAAACCTAACATTTTTATATAGTGAAGGGTCATAATCCTCCCTTTATAGCACCACAGTCATTCCCATAGCAACACATTATACCTAAACCCACTAGGGATTATGACCTCTCAGTATGAACAAACAGAAGGAAAAGTTGTTTAGAAGAGAAGGAATCTCTTTGATTAGTAAAAGGCAACACCACCCAATGTCCTGTGTGTGCACACATAAGACAGACACATAGCAGCTAAACTGAATTTTGTTTAAAGTATGAACGGACAATGAAATGATTGTTGAAATCAGATTTGTTGGTTTCAATGAGGGATGTTTTGTGCAGTAAAAGAACAAACTGTAATAGATTCGGCTCACTGCATTTACTTTTTTCTGGATTTGTGTTTGTTGGAAATCAGGTTAAGGTTTATTTGTTCTGGTAACCTTATTCTGGACAAAGCTTGGTGATATTCACAGGTGAAAGCTACCACCCAAAGGAAAACAGAGGTGGGAAGTAAGGATTGGTCCTGTCTTGTTATTTTTACTGTCCAGTAAATAATCAGTTATTGTCATAATTAGAGATGATCAGAATATGTAGTTTTGAGGCTGTGTGGTGAAAGACTTTTGTTGAAACTTTCTTAAAGTATATTTCATAAGTAACCAGAAAAAAAAGAGACTGTGTCGCATTACTTTGAGATATGTAACGTGCTTGATTAAATCTTGTTTTACTTCTAATGTTTGCAATTAAAAGATATTTTTGCATATCTCCTTTTTATTTGAAACCATGAAACTCCGAATAGATTATTTCCTTTTTTTAATGGAAAAAAATTCTGAAATTTTGAATTGGGATTTTTTTTTTTCTATTCAGCTTTTAACAGCTGGGGAATGTAACAAATTTTCCTGTGAAGAAACACATGTAGTAGCCTCCCTGCCCATTAATTAAGCTTTTAATTTGCAAGGAACTTATTTGCTATATATCTGTGAAATATTCTGAAATTTTCAGTTTGAAAACACTAGAAAGACAAATATTATGTTCTTCTCTGTATGTCTGAATGTCCGTACTGAAATTTAAAAATCTGTTTGAAATATTTAGAGACTGAAAAATTCATTTGTGCTAATTATATTAAAATTTACAACATTTTGATTTTCCTTCATCTTTAAAACTGCTCAGTTTTCATATAGTACTGTTAAAGACATTGCCAATAATTTCATAAGCAAAGCAAGACACTGTCTCTTAAACACAGGAGCAATCTGCATTATATTCTGTCATATCACAATGCGTATACGTTCACGGTTCTTAGTTTTAAAGATGTGAACAGTTCATGAGCTATTCTGCATTCATCACATAAAAACTGAAGCACTTCCACTGAGAACAAGCATTCTTCTGATGATATGTATTAAGCTGTCATTTTCTGCTCTCTCTTTAAGCTGCAGTTCATGTAGTAGGCAGCTGGGCAAGAGAGGTCATGATGCATTAGCTATATTGTACTAGGACACAGGGAATATAACTTATGACCAGTCCATGCACCTTCTGCTTTGCTTTTTGAGGTTATAACATAAGGCAAACAGTGATATCTTGTTTTAACCTGTACTCTCAAAAGGAGAATTTATTCCTTAAAGTGTTTGTTTGGGGTTTTTGTTCTGTAAGTATCTACAATACTTGGATTTCTTTTTTTTTTTGTAAAAATATTGAATTTTCAATAACACTCATCTGGGCTTGGTAGAAAATGTTTATATGCTATTTGACTGGTTTTTTTAAAAAAATCTGGATAATTAAATGTGAGGAAGTATTTTCTAGACTTTAGAATGTGTTTATACTGGAAAATAAGTATTTAGCTACAATTGCTTAAAAGCTTGTCGACAAAATGAAGAAAGTTTTTTTCTTTCGTAGTCCACTACAAAGCAAAATCATTGTTACTTTGCCTTTTACAATGTTCAGTTAACAAAATATGAAGACTCTGATGAAGTCTTTCTGCTAAGCATAGCAACATAGATGGCTCGTGATCGTTGCAGTAAAAGGATCAAAAAGCTGTTTCAGACAGATTATTCATTGTTCTTAAATTCTGTGCTACAGTAGTCTCATACCACTGCTTCAAATTTGGAATATTAGTGTGAAATAATTATTGGAATGACTGCTGAATTCAATGCAATACACAAGTGGGCCCTCTTTGCTTGCCCTGAAAAGGGAGGAGTTGTAAAAAAGGATTTATTATTGATATACATTTTTGTCGTTATTATTATTTATTGATTTATACTGATGTTGAAATGTCCCATAGAGAATGACTTTTATGAAGTGAAACTTTCTAGTGCTTCTGATGCAAGTTGTTAGATCCTGCATCCTAGAAGAAAGCCACACAACTTTTCCTTTTTTAGACATTTGGGCATGAAAAGTATCACAAGGGCCAGGCTTTTACCTGATCAAGAGTGTAAAGCTGTTTCTCTGAGACTGTAGCTCTTAAGGATGCCTGGAAACATTTTGAACTTTTAAAAATCTCTTCAAAAATTCACATTTCTAATAACCAGATTCAGGCATATTGTGATGATAACACTTCCTTTACCTCAGTAAGTCTAAGATGACTAATTTTCCATCAAATACATAGTCAAGGAAGAAAACACTTTCACAAGGTGAGAGTCAGGGGGACAGTTTCTGATCTAACTGACGGTGGTGCAATTCCAGAACAACCCTGATCATTTCAGTGGTGTTCACTTTGGATTTAACAGACATGACAGAGTCAAATTTAGCCTGAGATTTTATTAAAAACTAATTAAATTAAGTGCTTACTCTGCACACGCAGATATTCAAGGGGAGACAACATGTGTCTGGGATGGAGAAGTTAATATAAGATGCCAAACTACAAGGTGATTTTTCTCCAGTGACACAATACACATGTTTAGCTCTCCCCCTCATCTCCTGATCTCCTGCCTCCCATCTCCCAGTTCAGCCCAAAACGTTTATGTCTGGTATCTTTGATGCTTGTCCTGCCTTCAAACCCTTTAGTGCCAAGGCCTGTATCTCTGCAGACAGCCATTTATTTTGGTGAAATACTGCAGAGGAGAAGGCAGGCATGCCTGTGAATTTTCCTGCAGGACAGAAGATTATAGCTTTAATATTATGAACTGAAACCTTCCCAACTGTATTGTCAGCCACAAAATAGAACTTCAAAATTTAATTTTAACTGTTTATGGGCAGGGCAAATGTCTTCTACAGCCTCCTTCTTTTCCTTAACTTGTTTCTCATAGAGATGACAACCAGACCTTTTCCAAAATTCTGAGTCACACAATTTTTCTGCAGAATTGAAATTTCAAAGCAAAGAAAGGTATCTGGAAAAGAATAGAACAATATAAAACAAGAAAATGGGACTAATAGACTTCTGACCAAAAAAAAAGTTGTTGCAGATATTCTAGCAAATGTACATTATATGTCCAGGCCTTGCTGGGACTGAACCTTTCATATCTCAATAACTTCAGTGAGAGTTGAGTCTACTCAGTGCTGCAAAAGAAGAACTGAACACCTTTTTAGGCATGGTGAGATGTTTATGCTGGCTGTTGTGAGAACTATGGAGGGAAACCATTCTATGTGGTTTAGGAATGCAGTCTCATAAAAGCGGTATGAAGCGTGATGCCTCAGGAATTCAGGATAAGTCACTGGAGAGAGGCAGTGTGACAGGATGATAATGTAAAATTTTGACTGAAACAATGGAGCCTGCCTAAAATACAGTGGTTTACTTAGTGGTATAAAAACTTGAGTTTCTCTTGGTTCCACGTAATATTTCAAAAATTTATATATTTACGAATGTATTGTAAATACTCCTGGTTCCCATGGGAAGTCAGAAAAGCTTGTACTTTCCTATTTTTGCTGTTCAGCAGCTGAAGAGTGGAGAGCCAAATACTGTCAGCTTTCAAGATACTTCAATATCTATTTAGACAAAAAAATTACAGTATAAAGAACATGGTGCAGTGCACAGTTTTGCTACTCCCAAAAATTTGGCAGTAAATTCTCAAATCCCCAGTGATCAGTGTAGAAGCTTAAAAAGCAATTGGGTTTTTGGTTTTATGGGGTTTTTTGTGTTTTTTTGGTGGTGGTGGTGGGCTTTTTGGGATACTTTGAATGACAGCAACTAGCCTGCCTAGGATCAGGATAACAGAGCACCCTTCTCTGACTGTAGGAACTCAGAAAGAAGAGAAATTTATTATGCGTACATACAAATTTACCAAGGAGACTTTATCCTCTCCAATTTTTCCTCACATGATGCTGTGAGTTACTTGTATGGTCCACAGCTCCCGTGTCACAGCTGACCACAGGCGAAGCATTGGTGTTCACAGACTAATGCTATGAGGAATACAGATGCTGAAATAAAGCAGAGGATGGAGCTGAGAAACCGCGGGGATTTAGTACGGGAATAGTACATGTTATCAAAAGCAAAGTGCTTGTAAACCTGAAAGTTTGACTACATATATGCATTTAAAATGGATCTTCTAATAAAACTGTGGTTGACACAAATTTCCTTTCTAATTTTTCATCTGAGTTAACACTGAGATAAGATCATGGCTGCTAGGGAAGACAGTGCTGTCACTGCCATGCTACAAAAACAACAGCTCACAGTACATATATTTACAAGTCTACCAAATTCTACCAGTTTTTTAAGCCAAAAGAAATCATTATTTTATGTCAAAACGTGATTTTTTGAGATCTAATAGTGTGATATGGGTACTTGTCTTTTAGAAATCAACTAATTACAAACATTGGAAGATATTAAGTCATTGAGACACCCTATTCCAGAGTCTAATTTGATGTGGTGTTGGATTTGAAAATGTAATGATGCAAGGAGAAGGCTTGATTGCAATAAGATGTGAAATAAGATCCCTTTAGTTTCAGAATATTGTTCTAAAGGCCAAAAGCAGAAGAGAAAGAAGAGAAAGTTTAACACAAAGGTGTGAGACAGGCTAAAATAATTATAAAATAATAAAATGCTGTCATTGAAATTTTATTCATGTAAATTTTTAATCAGGATATTTTTTTTCCCAAGACCTGTATTTACCGTCAGCTTAAAGGGAGGATCATAGAACCATTAAGGTTGGAAAAGATCTCTAAGAGCACCTAGTCTAACCATTGACCTAGCACTGCCATGTTCACCACTAAATCATGTCTCAAGTACCATGTCCACATGTTTTTTAATCATTTCCATTCATGGTTTTTCCATCACTTCCCCAGGCAGGCTGTTCCAATGCCTCACCAGCTTTTTATTGAAGAATTTTTTTCCTAATATCTAACCGAAACCTCCCCTGGTATAACTTGAGCCTGTGTCCTTTTGTCCTGTCACTAGTTGCCTGGGAGAAGAGACTGACCCCATCTTGCCACAACCTCCTGTCAGGCAGTTGTAGAGAGTGATAAGGTCATCCTTGAGCCTCCTTTTCTCCAGGCTAAACAACTCCAGCTCCTTCAGCCCCTCCTCACAGGACAGACTCTTCCCCAACTCTGCTGCCCTTCTCTGGACACACTCCAGCACCTCAATGTCTTTCTTGTAGTGAGGCCCAAAACTGGACCCAGGACTAGAGGTGTGGCCTCACCACTGCCCAGTACAGGGGTATGGCCACTGCCCTGGTCCTGCTGGCCACGCTATTGCTGATACAGGCCAATATGCCATTGGCCTTCTTGGCCACCTGGGCTGGCTCATGTTCAGTTGCTGTCAACCAGCACTCCCAGGTCCTTTTCCACCAAGGCAGCTTTCCAGACACTCTGCCCCATCCTACAACACTGCCTGGGGTTGTTGTGACCAAAGTGAAGGACCTGAAAGTTTACCCTATTGAACCTCATCAAGTTGGCCTCAGCCCATTAATCCAGCCTGTCCAGATCCCTCTGCAGAGCCTTTCCACTCTCAGCAGATCAACACTCCCACCCAACCTGGTGTCACCCTCAAACTGACCGAGGGGGCACTCCATCTCCTCATTCAGATCACGGATAAAGATATTAAACAGGGATGCTTGACCCCAGTACTGACTCCCACGGAGCACCTTGGAAAACTTGTGACCAGCCACCAGCTGGATGTAACTCCGTTCTCCACCACTTTTCATTCAGGCAGATTTTTACTCAGTGAACAATACACCCATTCAAGCCACGAGCAGGCAGTTTCTTCAGGAGAATATGTGGGAAATGGTGTCAGAGGCTTCACGAAAGCCCAGGTATGCATATCCACAGCCTTTTCCTCATCTGCTAAGTGCATCACCTTGTCATAAAACGAGATCAGGCTGGTCAAACAGTATCTGTCTTTCTTAAACCCATGCTGGCTAGACTGATCCCCTGTTTGTTTTGCGCATGGCGTGTGATGGAACTCAAAATGATTACTCCATGAGCTTCCCCAGCACCAAGAGCAGGCTGACAGGCCTGCAGTGCCCAAGATCTTCCTTCCAAATCTTCTTGTAGATGGACACCATACAGGGTGGCATCCAGTCAGTCAGCTGTGACTTTCCCAGTTGCCCAGGACTACTGGCAAATGATTGAAAGTATTTCTCTTGCCAGCCCCCACAGTACCCATGGGTAGGCCCCTTCCAACCCCTTGCACTTGTGTGTGTCGCTGACCATTTCCTCCTGGATTATGGAGGCTTTATTCTGCTTCCTGTTAGTGTCTTCCAGCTCTGGGGCTTGGGTGCCCAGAGTTCAACTCCTGTTGCTGTCAAAGACTCAAGAAAAGAAGGCATTATTACCTCGGCCACAGTAATGTTTCCCTCTGTGTCCAGTAAAGGATGGAGATTCTCATTAGCCCTTGTTCAATAGCTGATTATATTTTCTTTATCTTTTACAGCAGTTGCCCGTACAAATGTAACAATAAAGCTGATTACTTTTGAGATTTTTGTCACGTGCTGTGGAATTGTCATGTTTGACCTACTGGGATACCATTAAGCAAAGCAAGTAATACGTCTGCTATTATATTTATTAAAAATGTGAATGATTCTCAGAAGTATGCTTTTAAATTGATTTGGGAGAACAAAACAGTAAGTATTAAGAAATGCAGCCAGTCTGTTTCCTTCAATGACTCCTGTGTTTCACTGATCATTTCAGAAGGCAAAAAAAAGACCCTGTAAGGAAAGTATTACAACCTCGGCTGAAAGAAAAATAAGTATGTGCCAGAAGATGTAAAATTTTTCCTACTTATTTCAAGTGTTAACATATATTTTAATGGTTAATGTTGCACTACTCTGAATTTTCTAGTCAAATGACATTCACATCAATGCCAAGCAAATCTTCAGATTCAGACCTCTAGTATGGTGAAAGTTCTTCGGTCCAAATAAACATTGCTTTTTATTATTCCACAAAACAATCATTACCCTGACGTGCTAAAAGAGAAGACATTAATCACTAACAGCATTTTCTGTCTCCTTGCATTCAGTTCAAATTCTTTGGGTGAAGAAGTTGAACTCCTCTGGCAAGAACATAGTTCAAATGCTAAGGTACAATTTAATTTCTGCTTTGTCGCTTTCCTCATTGTCTTTTATACTCAGCCCCTTACATTTATTGATAAACATTTGAATTATTTTCCCCTATTATTACAAGACAGTATTCCATTAAAATTTCTGATTGTATTTCTTCTGCTGGGGCACTGGGTGAAGGCATTTTTTGGCCTATGTATTTCATAAATGTAAAAAGGCCATTTTGGAGGACCTAGAGACTGAACTCAACTGCCTTTGCACAGAAAGACATTGGTCATACAGCTTCTTCACACTGACCTCAGATGTATCTTAGAGTGTGGTCTGGCGCTGCTCTTAAATCGTAGTGAGCATGAGCTGGCTCCACTTGCAGAGAAGGTTGCTCCTCCATGTCACATCGTCGTGTCCCAGTGTCGACACCTCTAAACAGCACCTCGGGGGAAACTCGGGGGCCTTGAGTGGTTTGAGACCACTTAGAAGTTAGAGGAGAGTCTGTGCCTCCCTGCTCCTCTCCCAGCCACGATCTTTACCTCTCACCGCTGCCACCTCCAGAGTCCTCATCCTCCCCTGAGCTGATCAGGCAGAAAATTAGCCATATAAAAAAAAGTGAATAATTAATGTCATTTTTACTGCATTAGTTCTAAAATATCTGTCTACCTCACACTAATTTGTAAATGAGAATCCACATGGAGAAAGGAATTGGAAAACAACTTGAAAAAAAAACAATCTAAAATATTTTCTCTTTCCATAATGAAAATACTGCTAAGCTTCTGCCTCCTAATGATTTCCATCTGTGCATCCGGGATTTGAAAATACTAAAACTGTCATACAACCCCCTAGATATAAGTTTAAATACAACTCCAAACAGACCTATGTTCCTCTATTCCACTGATGTTTATCTCTTTATCACTCCTTCATCCAGCTGCATCTTGTTAATGATAAAACAGAAAGACTTTGAAAGGATTTTGAAATCGTTAATTTAAATGTTAGCACCCTGAGATGAGTTCTTGCAGTCAGGGTAAGCACTAAATTTGCTTGGGTTTTTTATCTAGAGACTTACTAGCTAATGACAGAAAGATCTCTTTCATGTGTAAAAACATAATACTATCTGTGGAGTTGATGTAAGACTTGGAAGGGCACTCCCAGAACTTCCTCCAGTTCTAGGAAAACAAATATTAAAGCAGATATATATATAGCTACTTCAAAGCTAAGTGAAGGACTGTGTTGGTAAGGTTATTCTGGTTCTTTGTCCTGTCAGTCCTTAGGTCTCCTTGTTGGGACAATTCTGTGTTCAGACTGGTTATTCTGAGTTATCAGGGCAGCCATCGTGATGGTTGGTATCCAAATGAGCATGACTACATGATGTGGACTATATTACGTGTTTTCCTCCAAGGCACTATCATCCATGTAAGACTGCCAAGGCTTTGCACAAGGCTTTCAAAAATCAATACATTTGCAATATCTATAAAGCGACAAGAAATCAGATGACAATAAAATTACCATGTAGTACCCATATGAACACACACCGCATAAGTCTAGCTTGAATCATGCATACCCTGAAACTAAAAATAAATTTAGCTGTGCTTTTGCCTGAAGAAAACAGGAACTTCTCACAGATGGTGCACATTATTTTCCAGGCTACACCATGTCTATACCCAGCAGCTCTAACCAAAGAGAATAAAAAAGGAAACTCATCCTTTTTATCTGATAATAACTCATAATGGTCATGTCACGTTTTGTAAATAAGAACATAAATGTGAATACATTTCAAAACTTTTGACGATATATCTTATATAGCATAGAATTCGTGATACATAAAGAAAAAAGATATTTTACTGCATGGAAATATGCCTGTTCAAATAAATTTTTATTTTGGTGACAGATATACAAGCCGTTGTTATAGCACCTAGAATTTAGTGAAGACTTGAGGTACTCTCACTCTGTTCTTTGCAGCTCAGGGACAAGCATCTGCATATAAGTGAGCAGAAGTAAAATTTTGTGTAAGACAGCTGCCATTTCTCTGAGTGTCCAGGCAACGAGTGGACTGAAACTGAAGAAAAGGTAGGTTTCATTTGCACTGTGAGTACATATGAGTAAATATTGTCTTTTTTTTTCTTTTCTGAAAGATGCTTGTAATTGTGTAACTGTGCAGAAATTGTTTGTTACTACCTTACATGCACAAAACCCCAGTGAACAGAGTGAAATATCTGAATGCAATACACCGTAAGTGCTTTATTGTAAGCATCAGTAACTACATCACAGATAATCAGAAATGACAGTGTTGTAACTGTGCTGAGGCTTTAGTCTCAGGCTGATTTAATTCTATGATTGTTTAATATACACACTTGCCTGCAACCTTATGTGAGAAAGGTTTGAAGAACATTCACCTGCTTTGCCAAAGACCTCATTTTAGTATTAACCTCCTCAGGCTCCCCGTCTGACTGGCTGAGAGTCAGGCTCCATATGAGAACAGTACAAGAGGCTCCATTGAGTTTCTCTCAGCTGTGCTAAGGAGAAGCTCATTTCTTTCCTTTGAAGACTAACAACTGGTCTCAACTACATCAAACAAAGATTAGAAGAACCTGTGTGACATCCTCTGTTTCTCATTTGCTAAAATTAGGTAATCATCATGATTACTCATTTTATTGTTTTTTGAAAACACTTGAGGCATACCAGGAGGAAAAAGCTATGGAAATGTGTATTACTACTATCCATCATGATCTGAGGCTTAAATTAGTATCTGTAACTTGCAGCAGAGGCATAATTGCTAGCCATTCAATAATTTATTTCATATAATACTTTCCTATTTCTCTCTAATCTCTCCTCTTCTCTTGATTGTCTCTTTTCTTCCATTCTTAGGCTAAAGTTAAAATGGCCGGTACAGCTGGCTTAGAAATGCTCTTCCTCTCACTTTTTCTGCTGAAAATTTCTCCAAAATCATGCCTTCTCCTTCTCCTTCTCCTTCTCCTTCTCCTTCTCCTTCTCCTTCTCCTTCTCCTTCTCCTTCTCCTTCTCCTTCTCCTTCTCCTTCTCCTTCTCCTTCTCCTTCTCCTTCTCCTTCTCCTTCTCCTTCTCCTTCTTCCAGAGACACTAATTTCCAAAGCACAAGGAGAATAGTCAATTATGACAATGCAGCACATCATAATCTAGAACCTGAAAGACACCTGTTTAATGTGATTAGACTGAGCAAAGAATGAGCAAAGGTATGAAAATTTTCCTTCATGAGAAATAGATTGCATGGGTCTTCACCCTGAAAAAACGGACGAATGGGGCCATAAGGCCAGCAAATTGTAGAGATTCATTAAAGTTGTGTGGCATAAAGAAATGGAATAGGAAATTAGTAGTTTCTGTTTCTTGTAATAGAGAGTTTGACCTTATAATAAAATAGAAATTAAAGAAAAACACCAGAATCAAAACAAACTCAAGGAAGTGTTTTTTACATAATATATAATTGTGCTCTAGAACTGCTCTCCTCAGGTGACAGTCTGCTAAGTCTCAAAAAGCACTTGATCAAATTAATATTAAAAAAACCCCACCTTTTTCTTAGATCATCACATGGATTCAATTGGTTTTTTGAAGGCTGTTATCATCTCTGGGCAGAAAGTAAGTCTCAAATATTTCTATAAAGTCACAGATGGACAAGAGAAGTACCAAAGCTGAAAAGTAACCTTTTCCTTTTGTCACCACAGTTTTATGTGGTAAGACTGTTTTAGTGAAAGTGCATTGAGTTCATTTGACTGTCAGTATTTGTGTATCTACTGAAGCATCAGGGAAAGAGAAATTCAGGAATACTGGCCTCCTTCTTTACTAGATTTCATTACCCTATGTAAAAACTAAAGTGTTGCCATCCTGAGCCCAACTCCTATGACTTTCTAAACAAAAGGCAAAGCCACAGCCAGAAACAAACCTAATGAGACACTTAAAATTAATATTTGTAAAATATTAACCAACTGAAAATCGATGCAGCCTGTAGAGGCCGAGCCTATCCAGTGGCATGTGCCTTGTTAGGCATGGGTGCACTCATAGACTAATGGGACAGTTCCTAAACAGCCTTCTTGCCATTCACTGGGAGATAAGAACGGAATTAGACTTTATCTCCAACAGATCTCTTAGTACCTGACAGTTTTAGGGACAGTAATTTCTGGGGTTTTTCTGCTTACATCTGTTTGATCAGAAGTGATGGCAGTGATTTGTGGATTTATGGGTGAGTGAGGTGGGAAACATCCTGAGAATCAACTCATGAATTCTGTACCTATCAGAACTCCCCTAATATCTTTTCTTCCCTTCCTCCTTCATCTTGTCTTTTAGGGTCATTTGTTCTTTAGGTAAAATGAGTGGTTTTGCACCAGATTAACAGATTTTCAAGCACTGCAAACTCTTGTTTTGTGAAAGTGAGAGCAATAATACCATTAAAAGTGTCCAGGCACAACCAGAACACCCCAACAGATGTTTGACGGCCTCATCAAAAAACCCTTTCCAGTTCCTCAAGCACCTTTCTGATTTATTTTATGGGAGGTCCTGTGGAAGATGGCCAAACTGTTGTAACTTAAAATAGGAAGAAACAGGAAGAAAGTTTCAAGGACAGCTGAGTACAGCTGTTCTTTGTCTTGACTACAAACTAAGTGAAAAAACATTTCTCGGACTCTGTGTGTTGTTACTATTTTCCTAGGACTTTATTGTCTGTCATTTGGAATTGAGTCTTCTTCATTAAATGGCATCAAAGGGTCTCTCTTCCTAATTACTTCTTGCCAATCCAAACACTGTACAGAAAAGCATATGAAGTTAGTGGAAAAATATCAAGGAATTCAATTGTGATCCCAACCAAGATATCTTTTCTTTTAGCAGCTAAGGTTCTTGTCCATTCATTGTACTCACATAATTCCTTTTCCCTGATTTTTTTTTTTTTACTTTCCTAGTTTTTTTATACCTTCCTGCTTACCACTGAAATAATATTTTGGTGAATTCCAGAGGTGCCAAAAGCTCTTAATCCCATTCTTCTAATTTCATTTTGAAAGAGTAGAGAGAATCTGTCTTACACAGTGGAATAGGCCTCTAACCCTCACAGGACTCTCTGGCTATACTTAGTAACATATGCTCCAGTCACTAGAGTTGCTCTGGGAAAATGGCATATTTCTGGTGGAGAAATAAGAGATAAAATAGGTCCTACTATGTTTCCCTGTGCAATTTTTTTTTCTTTAGTAACAAGAAAATCTGAAGCATTATGCTTCAGTCTTCGGACATTGGCCTTTGATTCTTTTGTCTCCCTGCTGTTTCAATGACATTAAAAAGGAAGTGAGAGACGGGCAAAGACGACAAAAACTGAATGCTCAATTATTTGAGGTATTTTTTCACCAACTCCAAATATTAAGTTGAAAATCTATTGCAATTTTTAACATAAAGGTCAAAAGTTTATCTTTCTGAATTTCAAAATCTATTTTTCAGTATATAAAAAAGAATGTGGACAAAAATATACAGGAGCAATACCAGCAATTACATACATCTAGGAAAAGTTATTTCTATCTTGAATTAAATGAATAATTGAGCCACAGAAAAATCTAAATTCTGTCAAAGCACACAGCTGTAAGGAAACCTTCATTTCAGCTAATTAAAGTAGAAAAATAAGTCCTTCAAGGGTACTATTCAACCCATGGTAGACATCTAAAATAACTGCTTTTAGGGTGCAATGTATCTAATCTGTTACTCTCAGCTGACACGAGGGGAGCACAGAGTGACTTAGGCAAATGTGTGATGTAGGTTTCTGAACCAGAGCAATGCAAACCCTATTACAAAAGTAAAGTATCAGCACTGGTAGTACCATGAAAATTGGCACAGACTCTGTGCCTGATAAACCAGACTAAACCACTGGAAAGACTGCATGGTGCTTTAAAGGCTTTAAGTGCTAAAATCATTATTTTCTGAATACGAGAGAAAAAAACGGTTGGTTGCATTTTTTCTTTCTCTCATGTCTGTGCAAGATTCTCTAGAGTTGAAAGTGTTTTGATATCTCTCTAACCTAGCCAGAAACACAAGACAAGAGTATAGAAACCAAGATATTTGGTGATGGGGGGGAGGTTCACTTTGATATTTTTATCCTTATGAGTTTAGTGAACAGCACAGAACAGAGGTTCCTAGCAGGCTGATCCAGGAGCTTTGTGAGCTTTGCTGACTTCTAGCTGTCTAAATTATAAAGTCTCTAGTGCAAAGACTACTTTTGTGATCTGCATTTCTACATAGCCTAGAACAGCACAGCCCTGATTTTTATCTGTGCATGGCTACACTGACAGAGTAATAATAGTAATAATGATAATGATAACAGTAATAATGATTAGTCTTACGATAAGTCTCATGCAGTCTCATTCATACTATGGAAACAAGTTTATATAAAAATTTGTGTTAAGAGAAAGACATTGGTTTGACATTCAGCATGGCAAGGCTTTTTGAATGATACAGATGTAGGGCTGTCATGAATATGTAAAACATTGTGATCATTGTCATAATTAGATAACTTTATATGAAACAAGCTGGCCATAAAACAATGATTTGGCAGCAGAGAAAGTCATTGTGATACCAGCTATAAATACCAAATGTAACTCAAATTCAGCCTTAAAACGGTCCTGTCAAGTAATTTTTAATGAGGTAATATGTTCGAAAATGCCCTTGTTTCTCATCAAATGCCCATGTTTCTACATGCAACCTGTGACACAGCAGTCTTTCAATTTTGAGATACTGTCTGTATTAGTAGATACCAATTTGAACATAAAATAGGATGAAACTAATCGTACATTTTCTAAGTTCTTTAGTGTTTTGTGCTTGTTGTGGAAAACACAGGCAGATTCTTTTGTTGTTGACATCAGAAGTGGGGGTCACTCTGGGCCCACTGAGTACATTCTGAGCTCAAGCAAAAATTGATTTCCTTTTTTTAAAAAGCAGCTGGCATTACAATGAGTAGCTTTCTTTCGATTTTTCTTTTCCACTGAAGCATTCAGTGAATGCAGCAGGCATAATAGGCTGAAGTAAACAGTGTCAGGTTCTGTTATATCAAGAGCTCTTTTAAACTAAGCAGACAAGCTATCATCAGTGCCTGAAACCCTGTAAATGGCAGCAGAGACTGAAAATGAGTTTGTCTCCTGACAAGTGTTTTGACGACATTTTGAAGAATAGAAGGAGATGCTTTGCTAATTACTGTGGCTGCCACATGTTCAGTCATGATACTGTTTCATTAATGAGCAAATATAAACAGCCTGTGTAAGGAAGCAATAGAATTAGGGATTCAATGAAATACGTGCCAGCAACTCAGGCCATCATAAAAAAGCAAAATATAGGCATATCCCCTTTCATTTTGCCTGTGTTCACCTTTATTCACTGAAGGAGCTGGTACCTCTCTCAAATGCTTTGGTAAAGCAAGAGCTGTCTGCAGTAGGGCAAAGTTAGGAGCAAGTAAGAAAGCATACAGGTGATTTTTTTGGTCAATAAATTCACAAGTTTGGGGTAGGTATCCTTCGACAGGAGTGTAAATTAAACGAAAGCAGTATTAATAGCAAGAAGTGCAATCAGGCTTTCTGCCTGGTCTAGCTTCAGTCTTGGTGAGGCATTGAGTTAGAAGGCTTGCAAAGCCATAGGCAATTGGGATTAGACATACTGCAGCAAGAGAGTCCTAATAATGCATGACAACTGGAAAACAGTGCTTCAGCTGGTCAGTACTCTTTCTGCTGTGGGCTTCAACAAGGGGAAGTTTTGGCTGCATTCAGGGTTGGCTCCAAGTAGTAGAGCACCTTTTCATTCATTAAGAAAAATACTTGGGAAAACAAAAACAAAATACACACACATTGTTTATATATATACACAAACATATATATGTTAAAAAAGCCTTTAAGCCATCAGGTTGCCAAGAACTAATTCTTAGTGGATGCTGCCTGTTCCCAGTGTAGGACAGAGTGTTTCTCTAGTGTTACTGGTCTTTGGAAATCAAAAAAGAATGTCTTTTTTGTCATGTATCTGTTCTTTTATGACACATAATGCAGGGGCATGCTGGGACCTTCTTTTTTGCAGCTGGCAGGTGGGAAAGGAGATCTCTCTGTCTGGTTTGTGAAATTCCTGAAATTTTGTTTACATAAAGACCCTAGCAGTGTTTATGTACAGTGCATAGCCAAAGGCTATGTTCTCCTTTGAGACAGAGAAGATTCTTGAAGCTTCTCTGGTGTCCTACAATTGTCAGTTCCAGCCCCCTGCCTTGTTCTTCTTCACTTTCTTCCAAACTACACATGCTGCTTGTCAAGCTAGACCTATGCCTGTTAAAAAAAGTCCATTTGGAAAAGTATTTTAAAAAATCAACATTAATTAAAAATATCACTGATTTTTTTTTTTTTTAGAAAAGTGTATATTTATTTTTATGTACTTTGACACTTTTGAAACATTTTAATAGCATGAATAATAAGATGGTGTGACTGAATTATACTCAGAAATAGTTCATGAGAAGACATGAGCTAAATATTGTGTAGATGGTTTAGAATGTGGAAAGCATTTTATGATATTAAGGTGGAAATATCAAAGTGATAAAGTGGCTGGTAAAGGAAACAGACTTTCAGAGTGCTTAAACACTGCGAGTCAGATCAAACTGAGCACTAGTATAAGAAGGGATGGAAATATACTGGAGTTACATACATCAAAGTCCCCATCTCAGTATTTAAATTAGGTAGGGGTTTTTTTCTGCTATTGTTTTTAGTCCTTGCCTTTCAAAGCTTTGTTAAATTATTGTTTGTTACTACATAGAGTCAGCAAAAACCATAACTCGTATAGTTTTTAGTCTGTGTAAACACGCACACATATATATATATATATATGTGTATATATATATACATACATTGTAAGGTAAGCTGTCGAGAATGTAAATGAAAAATAAACACCGTAATTGTAGCTATAAACTATACAAGTAGGTTCAAAAGTTTCTTAATATTTTTTTACTTATTGAAGCTATAGATGGGATGAGATTACAGTCTTTTGACGTTGGAAGTGATCTTTTTCTTTGCTACGAGATGTGGCCACCCTTTACCACTTAACGTGTGGACAAGTTTAGATCAGCTTCTTGATTCCTAAGTAACTAGAAAACTAATTACTAACTTAGTTACTAAGATTTATCTTATGGACTCTAGAGCAGGAATCTAGTGTTAGGACCGCTATATTGCTGGAGCCTCTGGGGAGTCTTTGAACAGACAGCTTAAAATACAATTTCTCTTTTGACATTAATGCTGGGTTACAGGACATTACCCTACTGCCAGAGCATACAAGAAGACAGGCTGACATTTTCAAACAGTGCTGAAAGGATTTCAATAATTTCTATGAATCTTCTGTTGTTTTTACCAGGAGCCTCAGGAAAACAGATATGAGCTATTTCTCTAGAGGATTATAAGTCTTCCCTTGCATAAAGTGGGCCCTTTATAAATTAACAAAGTTTTGTTTGTTCATTTGTAGAGATCCACCTTAAGGAAATAATGGCATTTATACCAAAAACTTTCATCTCATTATGTGCTTGACCATATGATACTCACACTAAAATAGTGGGTAATGTTGAGAACTTGATCTTGACCAAAAAGGAATTGTACAAATGTAAGAGCTATTATCCCATAACAGCCTTCTGATTTTTTTTTTTTTTTAGTGATATCTACATTTGTTACATTTCTGTCAGCTACAGTTCAAGCTGCTCTTTTTGACCCAGTACAGTGATCTGTGTGGAGAGCACTGCAGATAATTGTGAGGGTACATGACTTTTGAATCAGACACCGCAAAAGACAGGATGTCTCATAGAACTGTTCAATGTGTCCTGACCTGTTTATTTGGGACAGGATGTGAATATCCTCAGATGACACTTTTATCATTAAGTGTGGCATCAGTGACACTGCTGTAAATTTTGCCTTTCCAGAAGTCTGTAAGGCTGCTGTCTTTTTTTTATAAACATATTAGCCTTTCTTTTTTCTGTTGTTTTTCCTGGGCCATAGCTCCAAAACTTATCGACCTGGGGTTGTAATTTTCACTGACCTTCCATAAATGAGAAGATACTTTATAGTTTCTTAGGAATGCCACCTCTCTTTGTTAGCAACGTGTCTGAGCCTTATTCTCATGGTAGGACTTACCACAAGGAACAGGAGTAACTGTGGCTGCAGAGCCACGTTGTGGTATGGTTTTGCAAAAGAAATCTTTCATTGCCCATATGTACTGGTCTTTAGAGTGTCTAAATCTCCGTGGCAGAGATCCAAGACTGAAGATGTAACCTTACAAGTGTGATCTGGGAGAAGCAACACTGTCTCTGAGCCATGGTTACTATGGCTATGACAAATAACTAGTGAATTGCTTTTTTTTTTACAAAGACAGTATTCACATAGGCTTAGGGTATGTGCTTTTGGTGACAAATTGCATTTAAAAATTAACTTGGTGTTATAGTCTATATGCTGTGCACCCATCTAAACAGAAATTCAATTTTTTTTTAAAGCAGAACGTAATTATATCGTCTTTCAGTTTTCTAAGGGACACAAAGGACTTATTCCGGGTAATTTAAAAGGTCATCTGAATTCTTCCAGGATGACACTTTTGGCTGACTGGATGCTACTGATAGCTGCTGAGAACAGTTTTGTCATGAATATTGCAGTCTAAAGGCATGCCGTGTATGGAGTCTGGACAACATGGGTATATATTATAGGTCCTGAAAATGCGGTAACAAAAAGCTTTCCTCCTTTCCCTGCAATTCCACCATGGCACCGAAGATCTGATTTCTCTCATACCTTGGGGAAGACATACCAAACAGGCCTTTCTGAGTGCTTACACTTCTGAGGGGAATGTAATTACTGAGGAAATTAACTTCACAGCCAAAAATTGTGGTGTCATGATAATTTACAGTAGTAGGAAGTTTGTTTTCTGAGCAATCACTAATCTTGTTTCCCCTTTGTTTTTTGTTATCACATAATATCATTCATTAAAACTGATAACAAGAATTACTTCTCTTTAAATTTCCTACCCAGTCTCACTTTAGCTGAGTTAAAATTTTCTTGGAACAATATATTACAGTCATGCTCAATTGACTTTTGTTATAAAAGTGATAAATCTTTTGTTCAGGTTTATACTTAGCAGTTCTAGAAACAGCAAAAAGTACACATTGCTGGTTTCTATCTACAATAATTGTGCATGCCTACCCTAGTTTTCAGCCCTACCTTTCTGTGGTTGATGAGAAGCCCGTTACTGAATTTCTTTCATAAGAGAAAGCAGTCTTTACCTTTGCAGTCAAGAGGAGGTTAGCAGAGAGCAAAGGTGTAGACTTTCACTGTTATCAAATCCTCTTCTCATTTTTTACTGATTTTCCCACTGTAGTCTGCAGCAAGCAAACATGTTGACTTCCAGGACAATTGTTTCCCTGCTGTTTAAGTTCTGTGTTATAGCTACTGCTGATAACAGAACCAATACTTTGGTCTTCCTTCAGACAAAGCCCTTCTGTATGAGTTAATACACAGTGAACAGAGGAAATTTTGTGAGTTTGGATCCACAGTGCTTTTTTGTAATGCCTCCTCTTTGAGATGGCATGAGGAAAGTTGTTTGTCAAGACCCTCTCCCATTTTGGAACATAAAAGAGTGAAGTGTGCAGTGGAGGAAAGCTTTCACTCTATTCACAGTCTGTTCCTTAAATTAAACAACTGAAAATACAGCAACATTATGCTTACTAAGGAGATGACTCATTTAAATGGCATCACTGGTCATAGCTATTATGTGTGCAAATGGAACCAAAAAAGCAGAAATAAAGATGAGTTGCATTTTCTCCATCATGATCTATCAAAAAAAAAATGCCCTGGATTCCCAAAGCAATGTGTTTTAGATCATATAATAAGAAGGGTTATGAAACTATACCACTCACTGCTCACCCAACCAAGCTTTTACCTGTTTGCTGGAAGAACACTTAATAAAGACCAAAGACTCTGTCAGCTGCAAGAAATGTCATAAACACAATTTTGCAAAAGTGAAAGATATGCTCAATGCATATCATGTGAACACTTAGACACACACTTAGGGTTACATGAGTACACGGGAATAAAATGAAAATAGAATTTTATATTATAAGTTCATTTTTACTGAAGCATTAGAGTCACATGACATTGCATCTAGGCTTTAGGATAGCCATCACTTTGACATCCAGGCTGAAAAATATGGCTATTTCTCAGGGAAGAAAAAGTGCTAAAATTGTTCATGTCTTTGACCAGTGACAATGAAGGTGGTACACGGGTGATGGCTATCATATGCAGAAGTTTTTATTTCAACATTCTCTACTCATGTGTGTTATGAAAATGAAGACTGGAAGTCAGGCTGAAATTCCATGTGTCTGTCTCTGAGTAGTAACTATTGGGCTGCTAGAAAAATTTACTGGGCTGTAATCACAACAAGGCACAATATTTAGGACTTTGTACAGCCGCAACATCCAGAAGTCTTTAACAGTGTGCAGTCTGTGTAGGTCTAGGAAATGAAGATACTTGTTACTGAAAGCTGGGTGCATGTAGGAAATAGCAAATATAAGCAGTGTTTGCATAACTCACAAGGTCTGAGTTGCAGGCTGGAGTGTGCACACTGATTAACAGATTCTGTTGTGTTCACAAGTGGTACTGAGAAAGAGCCTGCATTGTCAGGCATTTCTTTCCTCAACTAATGTGACACAGAACTGTTTTATAAGCAATTTTCCATCAAAATCTAAATCATACTGGTATGTATTTCCAAACTTAGTAAAATAAACCTTCTGTAAAATTTGCTTATTTTGAATTGGAGTAGCTAGGGCAAAAATTGAATAGTGCTGTCCTAGAGGGGAGATTGCAACTTCCTTGGTCTGCTTTGAAATTTAGGAAAAACATGGTTGGCAGAAGAAAGAAGATGGATCAGAAAATTTACAAATCAGCTGTCTCATAACATTTAAGATTTCATTGAATTCTTCAGACTTAGCAAACAGAAAAAATACAATTAATAAGAATCAAACTTTCTCTGGTATCTGTGGCTTGAGACAAGGTCCAAGGTGTCAGTTGGAGGCTATATTTTGAAGAGGCACTAAAGAGCTGTGGTTACAAAACTAGTGCTCCAGGTTGTTAGATAATAGGAATTCAATCTTCCCAATAAGTTGTTATAATAACAGTATTCTAAGGAAAAAAATATTTCTTTCCATGCTTTGCTGACAACATTTCACAGAAAAATTTTACCTTCTCTTTACCTACACAAAAAAATTTTACCCTTTCTTTTCTTGTTGTTTTTTCCTATTCCAGTTGAAGTCACTGTTAATAACTATCAACTTCACCATGCTTGTGTTTTCTCACATTTTATTTCACTATGTTCTACATCATTTTTATCATTTAAATTTTGATTACAACAAAATTACCTGGATTCTCCTTCACCATACTTTTTCACGGAAAAGTCTTCATTAAAAAAAGTGAGAAGGATGACTACATGAACTTCTCAGCTGATGAGTTAGATAATGGTTCCTGTTGTGCTAAGGTGCTATTAATAGTGTGCTTTTTTTCTTGTTAATATGGTCAGTAAAAACTGTGCAGATCTTGTGTGGCAGTCAGGTGAAAGTTAAAGACCTTTTGACCAGTGTAGCTGGTTTATTACAGTTTCTGGGAATTGAATAAATAATTTTTAATCCATTTTGTGTTTTCCGTCAAACAGTTAATGGCCTGTAGGTTTGGAGGGGGGTCTAAAATGGAGTGTTATTAATATTATTCAGTGTCTGCTAATGTTTTATTAACCTACTTTACTGTACATATTCTAGAGTCAGAAGATTGCATCTGAGAAAAAGGGGTCAGTGCTCTCACATCAATAGGAAAACAGAAAGCTTTGCTGTTGTCAGGGGAGATGCTAAGCAAAATAAGGACAAGAAATTTGGCTTATGTTAGGCTGAAGGGTAATGAAGTTTCCAGGAAAACAGCATAACTGCATTTTCCTTCCCATCTGGGTGGCTAATATATCAGGTCACAGATCCTGCATGTTGATGATTCATTCTTGTCCCTGGACCTCCTCTGTGGTGTATCTGCTTGAATAACCTCCACCACTCGAAGCCAAAAGCCATCCATTTCTCACAGCACCTACCTTAGGGCTTTTTTTATTTCCTTTTCTTTTCAAGCACAGTGAATGGTTGACTCTCTCATTGCTTTTCTTGGTGATATGACAACTTTATAGCATAAATTAATTTTCTTATCCCTAATATATTCGCTTGCCCTTCAAACTTCTAAAGAGTATCAAAAACACAGGCTTTTCATTGCTTGTTCCTTTTCAAACCTCAGTTTTGCTACTATTGCAGCCTTTCCCAATACCAGAGAGTTACAAGCTTCCCAAGGGATAAGTTTTATATGCTTGTTCAGATGATGTCAATGTCATCATACTAAATTACCAGGATATTATGAAATTTGAGTTTAACAAAAGTTGTTAAAACATATTTTAAACATTGGTGCTTCCATTATAATTTGTGCCAGGTGTTCATTACGTAAAACATTATAGGTGAACGGTTGAGTAGAAAGTGTGAGAAGTGTCTCTTTTTGCTATTTTTGTCTTAGTCTGATTACTCATATGTAAGAGAAAATGGGAGAAGGCAGAGCTAGGCCTGGCATCCCTAGATGTGATACCACTGAGCTGACTGTAAAATGGGGACTGTAGACTGTATTGCTGAAAACAATAAAACCAAACAAATCATTAGATAAACCATAGTGAACACTGGAGCCTCAATTTATCTCTAAATGCCTGGTCAAGTTGTTCCTAGAGAATGGGAAGAACCAGAACATTAGGTCCAGACCATCAAGAAAATGAACTTGTAGAAGTCTGTCATCCAAATGAAGCCAACTGAAATTCTAGATATGATTTTTTTTCAAATGTAAATATTAAAATGCCTTTATTTATGAAGCATGACACATGTAATCACATACAAAATACAAGACTGACACACAAGGAAACTACTTTCTTATCTAATTTTTCAATCTTTTTTTTCATCCGAGTCCAGAAGTAACCTAAACAAAAAATCTGGATTTGACCACCTCTAAGTTTTGAAGTACCAGTGTTCCACATCAGCAATTAATATATATTGTTACTAATACATAAGCCACACATCAAGAATAGTCCAAATAAAAGCACTACTCTGACCACCTTTAGTGTATAGTATTTCCTTGGACAGAATCTGCTAGTGTAGGCAGGGCAATAAACTGTACAATAGGAAAAGAAAACCAATAATCATTAATATTTGTCTAGAATGCAATAATAAGAGAATCCCTGTCTTATTCGTTATGCAGAACAGAAGAGTGCTGGTGCAAGTGCAACATCCTTTTAATCTAGTAAAATTATGGTTTTGCACTGAATGCAAATAGCATAAAATTTAGTTTTCCTAGTAGATCCAAGCTGAAATATAAAAGGTTCAGATTAGGCCATCTCAGAGTTTCAGTTTTCTCAACCATTTAGGAATGATTGTCTTTAACCTCGGGAGGTCTGAACTAAGTCTCAGCCTAGGTTGCAACTTTTATTAGTTTGTCATTCATACAAATGATAGAAATGTTTTGCTATGACATATTTCCCTCAATATGATTGACAATCTGTGATAATAAGTGGTCTGAGCTGAGCTAAATTGCAGGCAGAATTTAATTTGCAGTAAAAAGTTATGTCCTGCCCACTCTGAACAAAAACTAAGAATTTTGTAATTTCATAATCACCTCAAACAAAAATAACACTGCACAGCTAAAAAAAAATCAGGAATTATAGCATAGTTACATTGCTATGATTCTTCTAAATTGTTATTGTATTTTATTGCTTTCTTCTTTTTGCTCAGCTGTCCACCATGTTATGGTACCAACTTAAGCAGGAACATGGAAACATACCACCATGAATGGCCTCAAGTATTGGCAAAATAGGGAGATCCGTAAGGGGCAACTTAACAAAACGCACATGGAAAAATACTGAATAATTCCCCTGCTGTTCTCATTTCACAAGCTGTGTCTTGAAAGCATGGAGCTCTGGATCTACTCCAAATGTCCTTTCTTCCTGCGTGGGAAGGAGTCCTAAGTCTTGTTCCAAGGGCAGTGACTCAACTTTTGCCTACATGACTGGAAGGCCTTGAACCAGTATTAGAACAGTAATGGTTCACTCACAGAATTCAGACATATATGGTCTCTCATTCCAGTTTCCATAAGAGTATCACTCTGAGTGCTGGTTGTTGATAAACATGTACACCAAAAGAATTGGGCGGAATCCAACATCTGCTAGTTTAGGAGCACATTATAATTCCAGAAATTCAAAAGTTCGCATAAACATTTCAAAGCTTTTGCTGGTTGACAGACAGAGTAATCAGCAAGACTGTTCTTATCTTCTCAGAATAAAGAAATCCAAGTTCTGCTGAACTGTTAGCTGTGAATGCGCTCAAGTGATAAAAGAGAGCCAGTTGGTGTGTGTCATTTGGTCTTCAGACTGGACTTTAATTTAAACTTATCAGCAGCATGTGTTCCAGAATAAAAATATGCCTTTGAGTATTTTGTTCAGGATAAAAGCTTGGAATTTTTTGTTCAGTTTATTTTAGCTCTTACAACATGAAAATGATCAGTAAACACATGTACTTCTTTCATCTTTTAGAAAACTAAGTTGCTTCAAATTTACACAGGAATTTTGCTGGTTGTTCCCACAGAGCTCATTTTTCTGGAATAAGGTTATTTAATACATACCTTATAAAATATCTAGAGTATGTGGAGGAGAGAAAGTGAAAGCTGGAAAATATATGTGCAGAGACAATAAAGTATAAAGGAATTTTTTCAAGAAGCTGTGCTCTACACAATTAGTAGGTTACTTTCTGAATAACAGTCTATATATTTTTCTGTATAGGCTGCTATGCACAAAATTAAAAGACTTTTTTTATTACTGAGATAGAACTAGAAGCAAAGATACTCCAAAGAACAGATATCTTATTTAATAGAAATTTAGAATATTTAAATTCAGCTGGTGAGTGGTAATACATTGGATATTTTGAGAAATAAGCCCTAATATCTTTCACTTGATATGCTAGGCTCGTTACTGCATGTGTCACTTAGAGATCTAGCTAATATGTTAAAGAAAGCATGCTCAGAGGAAGTGTCTTGCACAAAGAGAAACATAAATATCTAAGTCAAAACATAAACCTGGGCTCTGAACACTTGGCATGGTGGCTGGTCTCAGGCACTGCAGCAGGTGGTATCTTGGTCAAGGTCTGAGCTGTAAACTTGCTCTACAGAGCAACACATTCATCCTTAGGCTCCCAGTTTCTCACTTTCAGTTTCCCTGCCTCAAAATGCTTGAAAACTCTCTGTGCTGTCAAAATCCAACAAGTATCTGCAAAGCACAGTTATGATTATTAAGAATAAAGGTGTGTGAAAATCTGTCACAAACACTACTAAAATGGTGACATTAGTGCTTTGGTTTTGTGACTGATTCATTTTGCCGTATGCAGTGAGAGAATTCTAATAACTTGTTCTAATCAGGAAATTTATTCTGCACATAATTCAAGGAATTTAACTGTCAGATAAATGGAAAATTAGCTAGAACTTAAGGAGTGAGCACAACCATGTCATATGTAATAGTCAAACTAAGTGATGTGGAAGACTTTTAAATTTTTCACTTGTTTTTAAAGAGTTATTTCCCATGGGAATTTAGTTCTTTGACAGTCAAGGTACTGAGCATTAATAAGTAAAGGAAATGGTTGAAATTGCAACCTCACAAGAACAGCAGTAAATTCACTTCCTTTTGTTATCTCCTTGCAATTCTGTTCCACTTCCGAAATTTCTGCACATTTAATGTGGAATTTAGTAGAGTCCATTGGTGTGTATTTCCAAGGGGGCAAAACTGTCTGGTTCTCATTTTGGGTGTGCACTGCCTTCTTCTCTTTGTTTCTTGTGCTGTCAGGCTTGCTTCCTTCATCCTTCTGCTCTGAATGTGCACATGACTTGGGCTGCCTGGCTGGTTATCTCAGTGGGCCAAGGAAAACAGGATACCTCTCCTCTGGCAGATGAGACCACATCCATGTTTAAGTCTCCAGCATAAGCAGCATAACACAAATACACTTTGAAAGTGGGAAGAAGGTCCATTTTTCCAAAGCAGGTAGGTCTGACACCACTGTCAGAATTGCCTGAGGTCGGGTTTTCCCAGGGGAGTCTTTACCACAGATGTATTTATGTATGGAGTAACACCTCCCTCCATATTTCAGCAAGTTCTAGGAATTGTTTGTTACAGGACAGTCCTTCATGGACAGCTGGATATCTCACAAACCATTCTTTGATAAATACGCCTATTAGCCAAGTTTCAGAAGCAGTTATTGTCTCTGAACTGGGAGCCCAGGTACATCTTGGGTCTATCCAGAATGTTGTTTCTGTCATACCATATGTAGAGACTGTGGATTCCATGTAGGTGTACCCAGATATTGTCCTTGAATGACTAACTGTAATTTCTCTTGTGAAAGAAGTAGCAGTTCTTTTTTTTTTCATTTTTCCCTTACGATTAATTTTTTGGAAAAATACTTTTGCTTAAAAATTACAATTCAGTTGGATAAAATAGGGAGAAAAAATTATTTTAGATATAAACTAAGTATTTCCTTCCTAAATATTCACTGTTTTTGCTGGCTTTAAATTATTCATAAATCTTTGATTGTGTTTTCTTTTGCACTTAAGTAAGATCTTTTATATGTTCTTTTATGTAAACTCAGTAAAAATTATATATATGTTGCACTATCATCCTGATGCTAAGTGTATTGTTATGGTAAAACTGTAGAAGTCTCATTGGGTGCTTTCCTGGTGTCAAATGTCTGACAGTCCTCTCCTGAGACCTTTGCTGTACTGGTGTTGTTATTCAGAGATTCCAGTCTCAATGGAAAAGTGGCTAAAATGTTGTTCTTCTTCCTTTGCCTATGAAAATTACCCTAGTATTTCCTTTAAAAGATTTTACTAAAGTACCTAGGGGAAGAAACTCAGGTTCAATTCCCCGTACGTGCTGTGCACCTTATCCTCTCCTGCCATAATATTTGGTTCTGTGACTGTATTTCCCACTTTTTTTGTAATTGCAGCTCATGATTGTCCATTTATAAAGCAACCTGGGGTTTGACAGTTTCCTAACGAGATGTTACAAGCCCTCATTACAGCTACTTTCAAACAACTGAATGTGATGTCTTTGGGGTTTTTTTAGATCTTTTTTGTCATGGTTTTCACTCCAGTGAGAAGGTTAAGCAAGCAGGGATTCTTTTATTTCATTTGTAGCCCCTTATTTTCAGTTCTCCAGAGAAGGTGATTAACAGTGCAGCCCTAGAGAGCTTTCAGTTTTAAATGTTGAACTCCACCTGAAGCAGTCAGTTCCTCTTCCTTGTTCCAGTTGTAAGTTTTGACAATTTAGAAATACATTTTCATTCTCAGGTACTCTGAAGAATAGCTTCTCTCTAAATCTAATCTTTGGAGAGCTGTCTGATGCCTTTTTCATGTTGTTTGGCAGACATATGAAACAACTGTTAATCATCCTCTGAGTCGTACTTTGCCAGCTGGATGAGAGCATCCTATTTTCTAGGCAGATTAATCTATCTGTTGCTGCCCCATAACCTGCTTTGAGGCTTCAGCCCTCGTTCTGCTGGAAATACACAACGTAGTGATGGAGAGAAATCAGCCCTTTGCGCGCTCTAAGGTTTCTGTCAAGTCACTGCCTTTGAAACGTTGCAGGACTCTTTAATATTCTAAAAAAACAGTAGAATGGTCACCAATAATGATGGCCACCAAAAAAGATGGGGCCTTACTTCAAATTTTGACCTTAATGGCACAGGGATATCAGTCTTCATTTGCAAATTGCGTATCTTCCTGTGGATTAATTTTCAGGCAATAGAAAACTGGTCTGCTGTTTCTGCTGTATACATGAAATAAATAAGTAAATATGTGTTGTAAGTGACTTGATTTCTGGGATGTCCAAACAGAAATACTTTGGCATATATATTTTTAAAAGTCAAACATGCACTATTGTAACAATATTCCAAATATATTATTGATTTATGCTAAAAAAAATGTGCAGACAAACATTAATTTATACACATATGTAATAGGGGAAAGCAAGAAAACACATAAATACATTCAGTCACATATATATGTTTACAGAGAGAAGTGAATATTGGCCTTCTTTTTCTGTGAGGAAGTAATTTTTATCCAAATGTAATCAACTAAAACATTGATATTGATAACTCATAACATGGTCTATTGAATCTCCTACTACATTTAGCTTTTGTGACATATTTCCTTAGCTTGAAAGTACTGTCATGGTACCTCTGCAACAATAGTCCTGAACATTCTAATAAACAATTGCCCATAAAACTTGTCCCCACCTTTTAAATATTTTGGAACCTATAGAGTGATTGAGACAAGAAACAGTAAAAAAAACAGATTCTATCTTTACTTAACTACTTGAAAGCCAAGCTAGTTATTGAATCTTCCCCTGAGGTACCAGCTAGTTGTTTAAATCAATTTTTTACCCCAAGGTCATTGACGCTTCTCATTTTCTAAGCACTCAACTCAAGAAGTTGTCGATGATTTGAACGTTTCAGAGCTCATTGTTATCTCTAACATCAAGGAGATTTTGCATTTACCAAGTGATGTAAAAACCTTTAATATTGTGAGGAAACAGACTGTATGTTTCCGAACTAGGCACCCAAAACAACAGCACATACTTCAGGTTTCAGCCTTAATATTTCTGAGATACCAGGCTCCATCTATAGAACAGGTGAACTGGGGAGGTTTTACAGCTCCATCTGATGTGAAAGTCTGCAGTCCTGCAGTGACAGGAAACTTTAAATAATGTGCAATAAGTATGACCATTACTTGAATAAAGGGAAACACAACATTAGCAAAAGAAGGAAATTAACAGAGAGAATGTTTCTTACAAGGTACAAGTCTCATTTGAGGTAAGAAGTAGTGACCTGTGGAAAATAGTGTCTAATTTCACATCATACCCAATGTATCCTTCCAAACAGACTAGAAAAGAAACTCAAATGATTATGGATTGAAAGACCAATATCACTTACTTGCCCTAAGATTGCATTTGTTGCTTCACTGTGAAACTGTATTATTCCAATTATAATTTAAATTGTTTTAATTATATTTTCTTAAACAATCATTTGCCGGTTAAAGTCCAGATAACCTCAGAAAATAATGAAAATAATTATTTTTAGCTATACCTCTTACTAAGTTGCAGACATCTCTCTGGATTCTTATACAGGAAGTAAATGAGAAATGAAAAGAAAAATTACCTTTTGGTTATATTGGGGTTTTGAAAATTAGAAAACACCCTAATCCTGTCTTAACTCCTGTGTGCCCTTTTTAGCTTGAGCAAAACTCAGTTTTGCTATACCCTGCCTTATTACAAGCATAACACAGATGTGGATTATTCCTTTTTCCTTCTGCCTTGACACTTATTCTCACAGCTGTGAAGGACCAGAACAGTTGTTAAGGTGACCTCTATTAAGCTTTTGGATGGTTTGCTTAAAGCATCTAAATTGGTATTCTTCATAAATTTTCATGTACATATAAGATCTTGACCTAGGGTTCTTGTCTCATTCTGAGTGTTTGATCCCATCTAAACCTACTTTGTTATGAAGCCATCGAGTTAATCCATTGCATGCTGCTCTTTAATTAGCAGTGATATCAGTTTCAGGTCTAAAATTTGGGACTGATGTGTTCGTCAAAAAATTTTGAAATGAGGGCCTAGCTCTGCTGTGTCACTTCCGTGTTGTGCTGCAGGGTGGGGTTTTTTTAACTATCACATGCAAGAGAAGGAGCCATTATTTTGTAATAGCAAATGTAAATACCCAGAGCTTTACTGAGGCACTGTTTCCTCTTTATTGGAAGCATGGAGTCAGACTGAACATAGAACAGGAATGTTTCAGCACACGATGGATTTCAAGACATTGTGCAAACTAGCCATTTTCTCTCACCTCTGCTGTTGTGTCCCAGGTTCTGGAGCTGTCGGTGGTTTCCTATGGCCTTGTCACTTGTTAAGAATACCTCTCTTGTTTTTGGGGACAGTGCAGGTCTAAAGACCTTGTATCAGTCAGACTAGAGTGAAGGAGAGATTTCAGGCTATCAGAGATTAAGAAACCCTCACACTGTAATTGTTCTGTTACAAATAAAGGATTTTTTATCTTCTTTGGTACCTCTTTTTTATACATGGTTTTCATTTACCTATTTTTACTTACACTGTCTTTCTAAATCTCTTTGATATGTTTGAGATTATTGCTTTTTTTGTTTGTTTTTGATATCCGAAAACTGCATAATGATACCATTTTGTCTGCATATCCTAAGTACATATTTTGGATAATATCCTCTGGGATGATTCAAAATCATCCTTTATTTTATGTTACTCTGTTGTCTGGTATCTGTAATACAGCTATTTTTCTTCTGCAGCTGATATCAAGTAAATGGAGAGAATTCTAATTTTACTTTGCTGGCGTATAAATGTGTCATTTCATACAAGTAGCTGTTTTTCTTTGTTGTAACTTCTTTCCCTCTGTTTTAGCCTGCGGCTTCCCTTTTTATTTGATCAGTATAGTTTAGAGCATCACTTCTTCCCAAGAGAAAAACAGGATTTCAAATTGCTACTCATGATTCCTAAGGCGAACTGAAAGGGCACTGACTGAATTAATGTTTCCTTTGCTGTTTTCAGGGCTTATTGGTTTTATTTCCTTTGCTCATGGATCCATTGTTTTTTCTACCCCTAATAATGTTCTTTATCCAAAGATTGACAATTATTTTTTTCTCAGCAGTTTACAGTTCACCAGAATACAATTTGTTAACTAGAAAATTAATCAATCTGAATATTACCTGACACAAGAGATGAATTTAAATTGCACAAAGCCTAGAGTAACAAATTTCTATCTATATCATCAGAGGGAAAGTCATATAACTTGGTATTCATGTTACCTACTCAGTGTCCCCAGGAACAAATCTTACACAATTGGAACTGTTGCTATGAATTTCTTAATATACCCAAATCCATAAAATGACACATTTTTTCTGTTTGAAGTGGTTTCCTACAACACAACTATAATTTATAACTCTTTTAAAGAGAATCTTCTGCTAAATCTAATTAATTTTCCCCTGAGAAAATTCTAAGCATTTCCAGTCCAATATTAGAAACAAAATTTTAGACATCATTATTGTTTGAAGGAGTGTATATTGTAAATTTGATGTTAGAACTTTGAAGCTATTGGCAAGTCTGGCATTGACCTTGAGATCAAAAAAACCAACCTAGACTTTAGAATATTATCTCTCCTCTGTACTTATATACAAGAGCATAGATATAGGTTCTTGATTGCCCACATAAGCAACATCGTAAGCAGTACCTGAGACTGATAATGTAACTGAGCTTAACAGAGAAGACCCATTCTCCTTGTCTAATATTCAGTTTACAAGATCACCTGGCAGAAAATTTTCTGTACTGCAGGTTTTTGTCTTAAGTTCTTTTATATACAGGAAACAAACTTCTACATATAGGAAATGAGATATTGGTGCTCTTAAGTTTTCCATCCCAAATCCAACTATATATCACACTACAGCCCTGGAATTTAAGAAATTGTGTCTTAGAAGGGTATTACAGCTGCAAGAAAAGGCAGCCTACAGACCAAATCTTCTTAGGACATCCTGCTAGATGTGTTTACAGTGGGGACGGGGAGACACTGGAAGAAGTTGCCCAGAGAAGCTGTTGCTCCACCACTGGAAATGTTCGCAGTCAGGTCAAGTGGTACTTTCAACAGCCAGATCTAGTGAAAGGTGTCCCTGCCCAAGGCAGAGGGGTTGGACCAAGATGGTGTCTAAAGATCCCTTCCAAACCAGCCATCCTATGATTCTGTTTTCCTGTATTCTACTGCCTTCCAGCTCACACAAAAGGAGATGATTCCACACTGTTCTGGACCAACAAGTCTGACCATCTGTCTTTCACCAATGACTTTGACACTTTTAGTGATGTCATGCTTCCACTGATTTACTGATATTCTCTTTGTCGTTTCTGTTCAGGTAACTCCCTCTCAAATAGTTTTTCATTTTTCATGTTGGCCTGGAAATATTTTTTTCAGGAAACTCTAACCTAAATATATATATGTGGGAAAAAATAAAAAGAGAAGAAAAAGGAACTCAAATTACCTGAGAGGTGAGACATAGAACTTTTTCACAAAGTCATATTGCTGTGAAATGTACTTGTGTTTTTTTCACATCAGTGAGAGTATTGTTTGGGGGTAGTTCACAAAGAAATATAAAAAACGCTATTTTCTGGTAACAATCTATTTATTGTTTTCCATGAAGGTGCTCTTTGTCGTCTTCAACAGTCCTTGTTCATAATTATTTCACAATACCAAATGAGAGGATATGCAAAGTTATGCATCAATTTCTAGTATTTGGCACTCTGTGCATTTGAAAAATGTTATTAAGTTGCAAGTCTGTGTCTCTCCAACCCTTTGCTTTCATCATTGATTGAAGAGAGGGGCACTTCCAGTGGATACTCTGATCTCAGCTGGGCTGAATCTAGACCTTTAAATCTATTTTATATTCATTCTGTCAGGAGGACTTTAAAATTGACTCAGTGCAATGACGTGTTTTACTTTCCCTTGATTAGATTAATATATTTGCAGTAAGTAGAGATGACAGGAGCAGCTCTTTGGGTCTTTGATTATCTGCGGGAAGAATATGGAACTGGAGAGGCTGGAAAATCAGGATTAAGCAGTCACTATGAAGTTCTGAGTATGCCATTTGATATAACCTTTGACAGAAAAGTCAAAACTTGAAAACATGTTTTATAATGACATTGCAGGTCAGGATCAGACTTCCAACTAATTTTCCTTCTTCATATTCACACAAATGAATTGTGTTTGCCATACTCAGTTCTGTCTGGTTTTTTTAATTAACTCTGTATCAAGGTTCTGGCTAGGGGTTTGGTCTGTCCCTGCTGTGAAGGCCATGCGTATGTTTGTCTTCTTCACCCCATAAACTCCATCAGCCTGCTGGTTATTGGTTTTGGGAACACAGTCTGCCACTAATACTGAGCACTGCTATAAAACAGAGGTCAACAATATATTGTATAGCTACCACATGAAAGCATTTTAACCATCTGCAGTTTGCTAGGAGCCGTCGATATCGCCCCACCTAACACTGGATGAAATATTCTGCACCTTTACGAACAGATGCAAATAACTCTGCTGTTAGTCCCAGGAGTAAAGAAGTAAGAAGTATGATGTGTGATTAGGCACTACTCGTGATGTCTGTAACAGCTTCCACACCAGAGTCCTGATGAGGAAGACATTTCACCTCTCCTGCTGTGTGTTAAATAGCATCCCATACAAAACCGTTTACATATAACTGCAGTATTTGTCTTCACTAATCTTTATTTTTTGATGGCATCGTGGAAGTTCCTTGGATTATTATCACTGAGTATATTAAAAAACCTGGGAACTATCTTGGAAAGGGAGTGGCTGATGCTCCACACTGTTTCTTATCTCCTGATTTGGAATAGAAGTGGAACTCAGCAAGTCCATTTTTTCTGGCATATTGGCTTGGTCATTCCAGTTAATTTTTCACTGTCCTTATTAGTTCATGACTAATTGTAAGAAATAAATAAATATTGTAAGAACAATTTGAAAATAATCGTATTGTAAGAACAATATGAAAAACTAGCAGAAGAGTGAAGATTGCCAGGCAAAGAAACGTAAAGCAATGCCACTCAAAAAGGAAACTCAGATAATCTTTGCAGAATTTCTTGGTCATTGCAACCTAACAACCTGGCATCCCTCCCTTGTTTGGAAGACCCAGTAACCTTCCCCATTTTCATGCCTCTCACACCTCCCTCCCAGCCTCTGTGCAGCCTTTCTGTTTCAAGATTCTTTGGAAAAAATGCAGAATCTACAGCCTTTGGTAATAGCAAAACTTATTTTCAGGTAATCACAAAGTAGATGTGAGCAATCAGCTCTATACTCAATTTCTCAGAATTTCAATATATCTGTCTTACCAAAGAACCTATGAAAGGTGAATAGGGTTATGCCTACCAGTGCAGCCAGTGAGTTCAGAAATTACTTTAAGACTATTATTTTTAATAATAAGACATCTGCGGGAGTGAAAATCTGCCTAAGTAATTCATTGTCAAATTTACTTTTTAAATGCTTGAAAATGACTGCAAGGCCTTTGGAGGCAATGACTTCTGTAGTTTAGCTGTTCTGTATAACAAAGAGGGTTGTTGCCTGCTTCTTTCTCCTTGGCTCCACAATATGACAATGCCAGAGTGACAGCAGCCACGGGTCCCTGGCCTCCTTATTCTAATTCTATCGGATATCAATTGACAACATTACAAAATGCTGACATTTTTTTCACTGACATTACAGTATGTAAAACTTTACCTTGGGATGGACTGCAAAGTTAAGGAAAATGCTGACACAGCCAAAGTACTGCTGGATAGTGCTGTTGTGGCAATAAGGGATCTATTGTTTTGTATTATACTTTGCTAAACAGAAGCACCTCATAGTAACAAAAAAGGCATTTTCTTTATGAACTCATTTCAAATTGTATTTGAAAGCATAACATTGATTTTTCTGGAGCGTATGTTTTCAAAGATTGCTGTGTGATAATTTTGTTCAGTGGTATCATGCTTTTCCAGAAAAAGTCTTCAATGACCTCGGCAGTCTTCACATCTAAATAATACTTTACCATTTTTCTCAGTGCATGGCCTTGCACACATTACTTGAACATTCATTTCTTTCATCTGTAGCAGAGGGAAACCAGTGTTTGTTTACCTGTCTAGCAAGAATCTTGTGAGAATTAAGGTCTTGATGTTCAGTAACACATTTAACTAATGTAACCAAATGAAGCTAATTAGATGTGTAAGCATTGTTGTTAAGTGGCTGATCCAAGGGAAGATAGAAGTTGCACTTGAAGACAAGCCGGAACCCTAAAATTTGAAGCAAGGAATCCCATTCTTCTTCAGATCATTGTGGTCTATAATCATGATGTTTGTATTTGAATGGGAAAAGTGGACTTCAAAGCATTTCTGTGATGCTACAAATTCCCCAGATTTTGAGTTCAGGTCAAGTATCTTGGAAGTCAGAGATCCTTGCTGGTTTACTGGGAAATCAGCTTACCAGACCTCTGACCACAGCAACAACTTGTTGTATGAGGACCATTCTTCTATCTGCAAAACGGAATAAATTGATTGGACTGCCACTTCTGACTGGAAAGTCAAACTATTCCAAAAAACTAGCCAAAACTCTAGCTAATCTTTTCCCCTCATGCTCCTCTTGAAAGTATTTGAAGAACCTCAAAGGAGATTTAAGCATCACCCTGGCAGAAGACAGCAGCTGGAAATGGGAAAACTGTCCATGCAAAACTTATTTTAATTTAGTAAGTCAGAGTTTGGACCTTGCAAATTTTCAGGACCTGTTTTCAGGTCATCACACCTAATGTGGTATGCTGCTGCAGGAAATTTTCTGGTCTAAAACTAGGTGTCCCTAAAAGCTGAAGTACTGTTATTATCTAGATCAGATTTTGATGTGACTAATCTTTCAAATGTATGCTTTTTTGTTAGCAGATAAGATACCTAAGAATTACTAAACAGTGTCTGATGAAAGGTGCATCAAACATGTGGTTGATGTCTCAAAAATACCTGTAGCAGACACTAGAAAAATGAATAGTTCACACAGGAAATGACTAGCCCCCCTCACCTTCTTCCAGCTTCTTCCCCACAACAATTTACTGACTGTTTGTGTTAAATATTGCACATGGACAACTACTTTTAATAGATCCCAGCAAATTTGTATTCTTCTTCCTTTTTAAACCTATACATACATTCAGTCTTGTGTGGGACTGTTTGTATAGTCATCATTTTTATGTATCCTATGAAAGAACACTTTCTTTTATTTGTTTTAAACTTGCAGTGGCCTCTTTCTTTTGAGAATCCATGAATAATCTCACTGCTTTTCATGATTTTATAGATCTCTATTTAACTTGCATGTGAAAATCCCCCACACAACTTATCGCACAAGTGGCCCATCTTGGTTGTGTTTCTGTATCAGTTGAAAAGCAACCAGAACTTAAGTGCAGTGTTCAAGAAATTGGATTTAGACAATGATCAACACAGTGATTTCTATCTACTTTCCAGCTCCTTTTCAATTAAGTGCAAATATTCTACTCTCATTTCAGACTGACACCGACCATTAAACTGATGTCCACAGGGAGCTTTTCAAGTGATTCCAAGTCATATACATTTTTTCAACAGCAAACATAACCAATGCATGCTATGATTTAGAGGTGCTGGGAAGATAGTATTTACATTTCTGTTCTTTTCAAGGGACCTTAAAATAAAGCATACTCATAGAGCTGTCTTGATTGCAAATTATGAAAAATTAAAAGAATGCCAAATGTCATTCCAGTGTGTATTTTACTGCCATGGTAACACAAAGGTAACTGAGTAGGTTAAGCTACAAATTGCCTACTCAGCTATTTAAAGATGTCAATGAAATAAAGTCACTTAATCAGGCTTATCATTGCTTGTGCTGCATAATCAAGACAACCCTATTAAAGCCAAAGTCAAAATGCTGGGTGTTTTTGTATGGTCACTGTTCCCTGTGTGGTGTAAGTCTAGCATACAAACTCTGGTCTGTGCGCTCCAGTGTATCAAACATGGCCAATCAATTAACATTACTTACTGCTGTGGGCTGTTTTGCCGCCATGTTAAACAGTAGTGTGCTTTCTTTTGCAAATACTCCACATGGTGAGTTTTCTTGCATCATTTATAATTAAAGCTTAATATTTTCAAACAAATCTTTTCATATGCTAGATGCATTCCAATTGCACACGTCTCAATTAACAATAAAAACAGATGCGCTGAAAAGTACACTCTTGGGTTTTCTACTTCTAACTCAAAATTATATGCGTAAAATAGAGTTTTAAGCTGTTGCCAAATAAAAATGCAATATAATCAAAAACACACAGAACAAGGGTAGAAAATATTTTTCCAGGATAGTGGAAAAATATTTATTTTGAAAAATAAGTAAAAATATTTGCTACAGTTTATTTTCTCAGTAAGACAGTAGACGTTTACATTGCTTGATTACATTAATATCAGTTATAATGAATGCACAGCTCTTACCATAATAAAGTAGCTTGTAGTGTTGTTCTATACACTTTATAATATAAATTTTATAATTAATTCTAGAAATTTTAATGCTGATTTACTGCTCACTCCACAGACACAGCTGGCCTTAGCAAGTTTTGTAGTAGCATAAAAAAGAGTTCTGGGTTCAGGTTTTATCCATACCTAGAACTTTACCAGAAATTTGAATAGAAAATAGTACATCACATACCTGTTCTTGCCTGCAAAAACACATGAAGAATTTTCAAAGCCTGGGTAAGCCATAGTGCAATGTTGAGGAAGAAGTCAAAAAAAGAAAAAAAAATAGCAGAGAGGAAACGTCCACTTGAACTTAACTTCAAATATACTAATGGAAACACCTTTTTCCATGACAATCTCATAGGCGTAACACTTATGTTACTCTCTATTAGTATGAGCAGCCCACACCAGTGTTATGGCAGGTTATTAGCACAATAATTTCTAGATAACAAAGTGGTTACTCAAGCGGTACTACTTACCCTATCTTTACAAAACGTCACATAAACACAGAGTGACTACTGTGTATGGTTAGGGCCCTCTTTCCTAATGCACATCTCCTGCAGCAGACGCCTTCCCAAGGATTCAGACCCCAATCCAGAAAATCACCTATGCACCTATTTAAATTTAAGCATGTGAATAAACCCATTCATTTCAGTGGGAACACTTGCTGCTTAAACTTGAGCATGTGTTTGGGTTAAGGCTGGTGAGGGGCTATGGTGCAGTGCAGAGAAACTTGCCACCTACCGTTTCATCAACATCATGCTCTACAGCACCTGGGTTTGCTTTGGAAATTGTCCATCTTGTTAAAAAACAGACTCAAACTTGATTAGCTTATAAAATCTTGAATAGCTTGCAGTATGAAGTAGCTCAGCTGTACATGTGTAGGCAAGACAAGTTTTGTGCCAGGAAATAGACTCCCTCATTTTTCAAAATGAGCTTGTTTTTTCCCAATGGTTTTTTATTCATATCAAGATAAATTATTAGAAGGAAATCACAGTTTATTCACCTCATGAAATATTTACAGTCTTGTTGCTATTTTCCACATATCGATTTGGGCCTCAATTCAGTCTGTGATTTCAAAGGAAATGAGATCAAACCTATAGAACATAAAAACTAAGCTTTCAGCAATGTAGTTCTGTTAAAAATGCTAGCCAAAAAAAGAATGTTTTTGCTTTATTTATACAAGTAATTAAACAGTAATTCTTTTTCATAGTCATGTATATTTAGGTTTAACTCCACTAAACCACATGGAGAAGACCATAGTTCGAAGATCCCAGAGAGTTTGGGCCAGGCTCATGTGTCCAGCCTTACCAGTGGTCACTCACTGCTCATTCCAGAGCAGCTCATTGTGTTGCGTGTGGCTGGCAATGTCAAAAGATCTCTTCAGTTTCGATCAATAACTCATTGAGGTGCAGGTGCAAGACAGGAAAAAAGCCTTTTGAGGTAATCCAAAATAACACTCGAATATTTGTAGAAAAGTTACCTTTGTTGGAGCTTTAGTATTGTGTTATGCAGGGAATCAGCTTTATGCACATGTGCATCTCTGGTTAACAACTCCATTTAAACATTGATGGAATTTTCTACTGCATTTGCTCTGGGGCATGCTTTAAAATGTTCATAACTTCATTATTTTACAATCAACTCTAATACAACCTAGCAAAAATATGTACTATTCACTGGGGACTAGTTACCTCTTGAGTTTCACATATCAAAGTTTTGTCGTTTCTAAGTTATGGTAAGGAGAAAAAATCAAGTCGAAACAACTTTTCTCTTTCTTTATTAAAAAGTGTAATGTTTTCACTAAGGCCAAAACCAGAAACAGCTGAAAGTATTTTACCCAAATTGTAGAAGAGGGGGGGAAATTTACCTTTGAACAGAGACCAGTTATGCATAATCATGAGGCAGAAAGGTGAAAATTTGGAACATGAGCATCTGTAAGCAGGTACTTTCAGCAACAAAAGCTTTCAATCTTTACCCCACCTTCATCTCTCTTCCCTAGTCTCTCTTCTGTCTCACTGCCTTCCTGGTCTTTCTCTCTCCCTTTATTTCCCTTTTAAGACAGTTACCTATTTGTCTTTGCCTCTTTTCCAAGTTAGTAACCTTCCTTCATTCCTGCTCCCATTGCCCAGTGTTTGTTGGTTCTTGGAGCTATCTGTTGATACCTGGAAAGTAATAAACTCTTTAATAATTTGAAAGATGCAATTGTAGGTGTTTAGTGTATCATTAAAGCAGAAGTTTTGATTTCATTGAACTAGAAGCACTAGAGTTGCCTGTGTGGGCCTAATGCCAACAAACCAAGTTTTTTAATATGCACCTCGTCTCATCCTTTCAGCTGTTTGTGGGGACAGCTAAGGCAGGGGAGAAGAGAATATAGAAGAGAGATGGGCAGTAAATCCAATGGCACTTAGAATATCCTAAAAAGAACTGTGATTCATGGGCATGATGATGTTACTGCCATGAATGACAGATTGTCAGAAATGTTCATCAGTAATTAATGTAGCATGTAACTGTATTTGCTCCTCCATTTCTCTTAGTTAGGTCTCTCAAGTGAACTAACCAGGTGAATCCTTGGCTATGAACTGAGACATGGATGATCCTATGTGCTGGTTTTGGCTGGGATAGAGTTAATTTTATTCACAGTGGCCGATATGGACCTATATTTTGAATTTGGTCTCAACACAGGGTTGATAATACAGAGATGTTTTTGTTATTGCTGAGCAGGGCTTACACAGAGCCAAGGCCTTTTCTGCCTTTGTACTGCCATGCTGGTGAGGGAGTTGGGGGTGCCTGGGAGGTTGGGAGGAGACACAGCTGGGACAGGTGACCCCAACTGACCAAACGGATATTCCAGACTGTCATGCTCAGTACACAAAGTGGAGTGAAGAAAGAGGAAAGTGAGGATGTTTGGAATGATGGCATTTAACTTCCCATGTCACTGTCACATCTGATGGGGCTCTGCTCTCCTGGAGATGGCTAAACACCTGCCTGCTCATGGGAAGCACAGAATTAATTACTTGTCTTGCTCTGTTTGTGCGTGCATCTTTTGTTTTCCCCATTAACCTGTCTTTGTCTCAAACCATGGGTTTTTCAGCTTTTACTCTTCCACTTCTCTCCCCAGTCCTGCTGGTGGGCGATAAGTAAGTGGCTGCCTGTGGTTTGCATGCTGGCTGGGGGGAAACCATGACATCTCAATAGCCATAGGCCGTCCTCAATTCTCCTCCTTTGTCAGATATAAGGTATTTCTAAAGAGATCTTCACAGTGTACTGTCCATCTGTGTGAATAAAAATGTTGCTTGAGCTTCATGACTACACAATAGAGAGTGTTTTTCTGTAGCTAGCACAGGAACACTAAACTACCCACTTTGGTGGACTCAGTTATGTTTCTCCCAAGGTAATCAGTGAGCTCTGTGACAGAGCCTTAAGAATGTTTCAATGCTGTGAAGCTGATCAAAACCAGATGACATTAGGAGCTTTAAATCTTACTCTGTCATTTTGCTGTATATAAAGTTTTAGTTCTTCGTGCGTCCTTATGCACGAAGTTAATTTAAATCCGAAGCCCTCGGTAGGCTGAGCACACCAAACTGCTGACAGATACAAGTGTGATGTGTGTACTTTTACAAAAGGACTGCTCCAAATACATTTATCTCTCCTCAGCAATGATCTCTCTGCTAAACTGTGTACATGACACTTTATTTCGTAACAAATTTGTTCCTCTCTGGCTAAGGCCTTATTCCTGCCCTTTCTGTAAACACAGGTATGATATGATCAAGTAAAAAAGTTATGTATCTGCAACTCAATCTGAGCAGAAAGTTATGAACCCACTAACATACAAACACAGTGAGAGATAATGTGTGACACTCCATTCACCTTAATTAGAGCTTATTAGAACCTGCTTAGATTCTTACAATGGTGATTCCAAAGCTCTTACCTTACAGAGTAATGAGAATCAGAAACAAACTGTGTTACTAATGGAACTAATGGAGGAAGTGCCAAAATTAATCATCAACAGCTCCAAAACCTAACTTTTTTAAGATTAGATTATGTAAAATAATATAAAAAAAAGAAGCAGCCAAAGTGAAATATTATCAAGTGGTAGGCTGTTTTCAAGTCCAAAGCAGGTCATCAGTTGCATTTTGAAGGAGGAAATTCAGCTGTCTATTTCTAACATTAATTATTTTGATCCTTTCAGAAGGTTTCTTTACAATAAAAATTTGGAAAAGGCAGAAATAGAGAATTTTCTGTAAGAAATGAGGTTGAATAATTAAACAATTTTGTCATAGTGGATGGGGGAACAATAGGCTAAATGAAAATTGGACTTGGTTCTGCAAGTGGTCCCCCATTGAAATGAGAAGTCCTTTTCACTGAAGCCTCTAAACCAATGAAATTTTAAGTTTACTGGCCATACAGCCCAAATTTAAGGACTATCTCTCTTTATCACCCTCTTCAGTCTTTCTAAGCATCATAGTGCCTACTTTCGGAAAAAAAGCTTCAGACCAATGAAGCTGGTTTCTGTTGTCCTTGATAATCTAATTTCCTATAAAGCAGTCAACTGGGGAGGAACATCCTAAAAAGGTTGTTCCTTGAGTGCTGTAGGTTCAGATTTTTCAAGCAGTTGCTTCTACTGACCTCGTTACAGTACTGGAAAGAAGACACATGAGAAAAAATAAAACATATGCTGATTTGATAATTCTCTCTTCTGATTTACTCAGCACATAATTTTTATCCTTTTTCTTCCTCTGACTGAACATAGGGTTGTTTCAAATCAGGTGGGTTAAGCAATATTGACAGAAAAAATAGCTCTTCTGAACTTAGAACTAGTCATCTTCTGAATGCATTCTGATTCATTTTCTGGTGAACTGGAGCTGCAAGACAGCCTTTTCCACTAATTCCATTCCATAGGTCTACTATGTCCTATTTAATGCCTTTTCTTCCTGAGCTAAATAGTCTTTACAAATAACTGGTCAGTGAGAATTTTCTATGCCATAACCATTTTTATTGCCATTTTCTAGGTTTTTTCATGTTTCTCTTGTGAGCTAGTATTATATCATCTGAGATAGGCCGGCCAGAACAGTTTACTGTACTCGGAATACGCTGCCCACTGAAATTGCATAAGACTATGTCTCGCTTTCTTCTGTTTTTTCCAACTCATTGCTTCAGATTTTCTTTAATTTAATGCCATGCATGGTGGCATGTACATTTTTCCCGAATTAACAATTCATGGCTTGTGATATGATGGACAGTTTCTTTCTATTATAATACATGACATTATCTCCCATTCAGTTGCATTTCCCTATTGATCCTGAGAGGACCTTTAAAATTTATTAAGGTACTAATCTCACCTAAGATAGCTAATTTTGACTCACTTGAAAAAGCAGTGATGTCCACCCAACAGCAGGTGAATTATTACCTCAGTGGAAGGGTTGTATGCAGCTGTCATTAATAAGCCTTGACCTTGTCGGAGCTGATTCCCTTCTTTTCCAATCCCCTAATGTTCTGTGCCAGAAAATTTCCCCCTCTAACCATTCACTGTGTGAAAAGTTTGTGTTAAACATGTTTCTACATAAAGTCGTTGTGCACCCCAGTCCCTATATTGCAAAACAATGAATAAGCATTCCCTGCTTATCTCCTTGATCCATTGATGGCTTCACAGGCCTTCCTTTTCCTTTTTTCCTTTTCCTTTTCCTTTTCCTTTTCCTTTTCCCTTTCCTTTTCCTTTTCCTTTTCCTTTTCCTTTTCCTTTTTTCCTTTTCCTTTTCCCTTCCACCTCATCTCTTTTCTAAGCTGATTTCTTTTTTTTGTAGTGTCTGTCTGGAGAAGAACTGTTTGTCAATCCTGACAATTCCTCTTGTTTTTCATATTAGTTTGACTACTTTCTTTCTGAGATAGAAAAAACTCACTTCTGCAGTGACCGCAAAAAACGGTCTGTATCATGGACTTATACTTTGACATAATGTGGTGTTCTTTTTTGCCTGGCCTTTCCTGATAACTCTAAACATAATTCTTGCCTTTTTTGTATTGCCCTTGATATTGCCTTTTATGGAACTACCCACAGTGCTGATAAGCCCTCTTACCTGAACAGCTTAATAATCTATAACTGTACATGCCACGCGTTAGGATGTTTTTCTCTGTATAAGCATTACCTAGCATTTATAGACACTGAATTTCATATGCTATTTTATCACCAACCAACTCAGTCTTCTAAACTTATTCTGCAACTTTTTGCAGGTGAATGCAAACACTATTCCAGATTTGAGGATAGGAATGTAAATCTATTCTGATGAAAATTTGCGAGCAAAGTAGAGATAAGAGTATGTTTTGGGGTGAGAGGCGTGGACATATTCAGAACATCTAGACAGGTTCTGTCTATACAGTTACTCCCTCTTACAGTCAACCAGATGCTGATGGCTGCACTTAGTGGTCTGAAAAACTCCTGTTGGCCCTACAGCTCCTTTACATGTTTGATACAGGGAGAAGAAAGCGGCTGGAACAGAGTGACTGGAAGAGGAATTCACATAAGTATGGAATCAGCTTTCTACAGTTTCTTCCAAGGAAGCACTCTTTTATAGAAATAGGAACAGCCTTGTCTTCTTAAAACCTAATGGTCTAATGGTATTTCTTGATCCTCAAAGAAAAAAAAACTGGAAAGCAGTCATAGATTGTTCTTTCTCTCTCTCTCTTTTTTTTTTTCTCACTCTCCCTGTCTTTTTCCTTTTAAAATTTTTTTGACTGTATGATATTTTTGTCACACTTTAGCCAGCCCTAATTAGAATATTTTTGCAAACTGGTGAAGCAGGCAACATTTTCAACTTCCCTTTGAACATTTTGTGAGGCAAAACACAGAAGTAACACTTACATGTAGAGGGTTCTGCTGTTGGCCTTGTTCCAAGCATCTTTTGAAACTGACTGCAAGAAATCTAACAGAATTAGGCAAGTTGGACCTTACACACCCATATGGAACTAAAAAATCTAATGACAACACAGCAAACTGTCAGCTGGTTCTTGAAGTGTCACACAAGAAAGCAAATCATTACCAGAAAGCTGGTTTATTGAACCTAACTAACATGAACAACAACAAACCAAAATTAGTAAAAGCATGTGCCTAGGGCAATCTACTGCTGTTTATTTATTTTGTGTTTCCTAAAGCTTCTTATTCCTTAGGTTTCTTTGTTTGATATTGGAATATAACAGTCTTGCTATGATAAAATGCTATATTCTGAGGGGATAATAATCAAACACAACGTTTTATTTGTAGATTAAATAAAACATTTCATTTATAGATCAAACAAAACATTCCTTGATAAATTTAATATTTTTAAAAATCCATTGCAAATACATAGGTTTCCTCTCATGGTCTCTTATTTCCTCTAGTATAAGGAAAAAAAAAAGACAATGGATTTTTCAGAGTACTCACTTGCTTTGTAGATGAGGCTGAAAAGGTATGAAGATTTCCAGTTCCCTGGAACACTGCCACCCCTAAATAGGGCAGAGCTCCTTGCTTGGAATGTATGATTTCCCACTTCATTCCCAAGTATAATGGATCAGAGGATAAATCTATTCCCCGCTCCGCTCAGTTCAAAATGGGAATCATTTACCAGTGAACCACGATCAGCTTCTGTTCAGATATTCAGGTGAGCTAACACATTCTTCATAATTTTGTTTGGTCTTTATTTCCCTCTGAAACATTTGTGTGCCATTCCTTGTTTATCCAATAAATAGAATCTGAAGGAAGGCTTAAGCATGGAGCCACAGACATCACATTCAGCATCCAGGTGACACTGGCACACTTAGTTCTGGAGGTGACTCTGAAGCTTCCCAGTACTTAAGTTTTAAGTAGTCTTCCAGGCTGTTCCAGGCTGTCCTTCCTACTTGTTCCCATGCTCAGACCCATCCTTTACTATCTCAGGCCTTGACCAAGTGAGACACGACCTAAAAAGCCCCAACGAACTCCATGGCAGAGGCAGATGGAGGTGGTTGGCTCCTGGTGAATCCCTGCCCAGACACTGGTGCACTCGGTTGGGAATGAGGCACACAGTGTCCAATGCTTTTTGCACAGCCCAGAAGACAGTAAGATATAAGGGCCAAAATCATAGAATAATAGAATCATTAAAGTTGGAAAAGGCCTCTAAGTCTAACTGTCCACCTACCACCACCCAGCATGTTCATCACTAAACCATGTCCTCAAGTGCCATATCCAGGGATGGTGACTCTATCACTTCCCTAAGCATTCTGTTCCACTGCTTTATAACCCTTTCCATTAAGAATTTTTCCCTCGTATCTAATCAAAACCTCCACTGGTGTAACTCGAGGCCATGTCCTCTTGACCTGTCACTTGTTATGTGGGAGAAGAGACTGACCCCCACCTGGCTGCAACCTCCTTTCAGGGAGTAGTAGAGAGTAATAGTCTCCCATTTGCCTTCTTTTCTCCAAGCCAAACAACCCCAGGTGCCTCTAAATTTGGTCACTGGGCTGTGAGGTGGACTCTTTTTACTTCTGTGGCTTTACTTTTATTGCTTATGGATACAAACTCTAACTGATAATTTGGCCCACTATATATGACATGTATTCACAACATAAACCAATGACTATATTACCACACAGTACAGCAAATTGTTTTTCAGGCAATAAAAATGCATTATCAGCTCCAAAGGAGCAATTACACTGCACACTGTGAAAGTATATTAAGAATAATACACAGAACTCCGCTCAGTCTAAATTAATCTATTGACATGATGGCAGCTCTGAAGATGGAAGAGTGCAGGAGATTCAGGCAATCTGTGCATTAAATTCTCATCAGGAGAACTAAATGGACATGAAAACATCAGTGAAGACATTGGAGGCAGAACTTCCTCTGATCTAAAATATTGATGATTTCAGTAAATCTAGGTTAGTTTAAGTCAACTGTTGTTTACTCCTTAACAGAGGCAGGCACAGGTATAAAGGGGGGAGAAGGGTGTGTTGGCTTTATTTATTTAATCAAAGGGAGCTTGCCAGCCTAGTTCCTACTTTGCATCAGCGCAACACATCTGCCTTGTACAGCAACCCTTCAGAACTCGCTCTGAGCACAGAGGGCCCTCGTGGCAGGGGTGGCCCTGCCTCCTGCATGTGTCCTCCTCTGCAGGCAGTGTGGGTGTCAGTGTAAAGGAGATGAGTGTTTGCTACCAGCTCTTGTCCTGCCTGGACAGAGGGGCCCCGCTCCGTTCCGCTGCATGGATGAAGGTAGCACACACAAGCACTCCTGTCATTACTACTTTGCCTTCCCTCTTAGTTACTACCTTGAAATTATGAACAGCTGTAAGGAAGATTACAGGGGAAGATTTAACATTACAGAACCTGAAGGGAGTATTGGTTAATCTTCTGATTCCACTTATATAGTTTCTTTCACAAATCATTGTTTCTCTTGCAACCTGCAAGAGAATTACTGGTTTTGTAGGACTAGTTTTAGAACCTGCCATATTTATTACATTTGTTAAAATACAGACATAGAAGACATTAACTATGACATCTGAAATTGTGTTCTTTCACTGCTGCAATGCAACTTTCATTGGAAGCAATGAATTTGCTTTATTTAGGCCTATTCTACATCAATAGGTAGAGAAATACAGGGGTTTTTTTATGTTTGTATGAACAAGAAAGACGTGTTAGTGATTTACCTCTGATGTTTACAGATTTCTCTTTAGCACACACAGTATACAGCAAATTATTTTAGGTAATAAACAATAATTGCATTTTAGGACTTGCAGGTGTCATTACCATAATATGTTCAGAATCATGACAAATTTCTCTCTTCTACCTTGTTTCAAGAAAAATATAAGTTTAATATTGTTTGTTGACTCCCAGCCTACCATTTCTTCTCCTTTTCTCTTTTGTGACACATTTTTAGTTTAATGATACATTAAAAAATTAATGTTTGCAATGATGGTGACTTGTACCCCTCAAAGTCCTCGCAGAAAAACAGCAACTTTTATCTGGAGCAAATTTACAAGCCACCAGAGCTAAAAGTTAACCAGAAATTAATTTTATATTTTTTATAAATTCTCTGTGTTATGTATTTGAGTTACTGTATAAAAAATATACATTTAAGCGGGCTATTGTAAGCACAAGAAAATTAACAATAAACAGCATTATTCTGCAATAGAATGGTTTGGCCAAGTTTAATTTATTTTTCTCACAGCACTAAAAGAACATCTTACATTCATACTTTATATGCAAGTCACAACAGTTCTGTTCATAACCACACTGTGTCTCCTTTATATATTCAAGCTATTTGCAAAATTTCCATGATCTGCACAACAAAAACCAGACATTACTAATGCTTTAATGGCTTAGATTTCCAAATCCCAAAATCATTTAAACTAGTTTTATTACAAAACAAATAAAGATATAAACTGAAAATGAAGTATCTAATCTTGAGATTCTTAGGATCCAAATCATCTGTACAGAAAATAGATCTCATCCATGACTTCTAGATCTTGAACATCACTCTTTTTTCTGTTCAGGCTACTGACACATAAATAATTCTCTGTGCATAATCTGTGTTAAATATGCACAGTCTGTGTTAAGCATAATACAAAGGAGAGTTTCCACCTAAATGCAAACACTGAAAACAGCTATATGAAACATTAATTGATTTGTTTTGAATTCATATCTGACAGTAACAAGTATTGAGCAGCTTTTGCTTTGTTACTGTAGGTGTTGTTAATGCACTTTCTACATCCATTTAAATGCAAATCCTCATGCAAGTAATCATGTGAAGGAGGAAAAAAGAGTATGTTCAGCTGAAGACAAAGCTCGAAGGATAATAGCAAGCATGAGCAGAGTGTCAGTGGAAGGCTTTATAATAAAAAACCCTTTTGGAATGCCAATGAAAACAACTGCATTGAAAATATATGAATAGAATATTACACTACACTAGAATGTATACATGATTTCTACAAAGTGAAATTAAATTTTCATATATATACATATATATGTATATATGTAAAAATATGTGTGTGTGTAGATATATATATATATATGTATGTATGTATCTATGTTGGCTATATATTTGCATACATGTACTCTACTCATGCATTCATGTCAGTTCCATAAACAGAACTTCAATTATTGGCTAAAGGCAAATATTTGTTATTTGAATCTGGAAGTGGAGAAGAAGAATCATTAAACAGACTACTGTATATACAAATAATGCTTTAGGGTGTCATTTGTGCAGAAAACAGGAAATGAACTGGGACTTAATAAGCATAATTAAACTAGAGAACAGCAAGTTTAAACCTATGTACTCCACGGAAGTATGATCTTGGAAGAAATTGTAGTTTAGACATTTCTCAAGGCCACTTAAGTAGCTAAAGACCACAAAGCCCTGTACTGTGCTAGAACACAGCAATAAGCTTCCTGTCCACTAGTACCTTTTTAATATTTCAGCTTATGCTGCTTGGAGTTGTTTAGCCTGCCGGACATGCAATACACTATCATGGATAGGGACAGAACTACAGCTTTAATGCACTGTCTTGGGGTGACTCCATCATGTATATCCCNCCTCGAGCTTCCTGGCACATCGCTGACTCATTCGACAGCAGCGTCATAATGATAAAGCCTTGGAACATTGTTCAGCCCATATGCTGGACGACAGTCATTAGTCTAGAGACAAGCACACCTCAGTACAGAACGAGCCCCTTCTTTCTTGGAGGTCAATCCCTGGAAGTCCCTCTCCCTGAGCTTGTGAATCCAAGAAAGTCGAGTTTTCTGAGCATTTTTCTAGATTATGCTGCAAAGTCCTCATGCTGAAAACTGTGCTGCACACCATCAGATTAAATTTCGTATGTCTCTGAAATTGTTTATGTTGGGGTCACTGGGCAGAATGACACAACAATGCTTGGACAGCCATGTACAACCCAAAGTGGGCAGCTGTGGAGATGGAAGTGGCATACTGTAATGAAGTTGAGAAAGTGAAAGTCTAGCAGGGACTGGGAGAGATGAAAGGCATAGAGAAAGCAGGCAATAATTTGTTAGAAGTTAGAATGAGAGGAAAACAGAGAGTTATTGCCTTGCATTGTGGACAGAGGAAAGGAAAATGGAAAATGAACTTTCTCAGAAAAGGCAGCCAGAATACATTTAATATGTTGGGTCTGTTTGAGTGAAGTGCACTGAGTTGCTGCTTTACAGGCAGGACAAAAAGGAACTGTAGACAGCAAACCATGTGTGTACCTGTCTTTCAGTCCATCAGCTCAAGCACAACTCCATCTCAGGCATTCTCTTTACTAAGAGAATTAAGTTACTAATTAATTCTGAGATCATTCTTATGTCTATTGCAATTACTAGATCTATATGTATTTTACAGGTTCCAAAACTTTTTGCTTTTTCTTTTCTTCTCTTCTGAGACATGAAACAAGACAGCTCCAGATGTGGTTTAGACTGGACTTGGGAAAAATTCCTTCACTGAAAGAGTGGCCAAGGCATTGGATTGTCCAGGGGAGTGGTGGAATCACTGTCACTTGGAGATGTGGCTTAGCAGTGAACATGGCAGTGCTGGGTTAACAGTTGCACTCAATGGACTTAAAGGACTTTTTTCAATCATAACAAGTCCATGATTTGTTTTCCTGGTTCCTGACCAAGGACAGTGGTAGTAGTAATGGGAATCCTTTTTCTCCAGCTTGAAACCTGGGAGGAGAGGGAAGAAATGGACAAAATATTGGTAACAAATTTGATTTTCATACAAGACATGGATGAGGGAAAATAGAGCTTCCAACCTAAAGCAAGCCTTGGAAAACAAATGTCAAATGTGACCCTCCATAATGAGGGATTTTTTTCCATTGCTAGCCACAGTAAAATCCCTTACTGATTAGTATCAGTTGGTGGTCTTCTGCAAAGAGTGCGCAGGAGGAGCATTGTGGCTTTCCAGTGACAGACATTTGTGAATCAAATAAATAGCAGTACTATTGGTTTTCTCCACCTTCCTTCTTATTGTCATGGCTTTTTGCTGTTCTCCTTCTAGATCAGATAAGCATTAATCAAGACTATTAGAGTTAAGCGAATAATTTGCAATGAATAATTTAGCAGATGAATTTGCCTCTTTTCCTGACTATTGAATATAGCTGAGCAGATCATCATCATCTCCATTAACATATTCATTATTCTAATTTATTCTGAAAATGTACCCCATGAAAGCTTCTGTATACTTGGCACTCAGTATTTCCTCTATGTGTGTTGCCTGGCTATGACTGATCAAATAAACCATGTGATGTTGACATAGTTGCTTGACTGGGTAAACACTTGAATACAACCCATCAAAAGAATACATAATAATTTATATTTAATTTGCCTACTACTCAGAAAATAATTTTCTGTTAAAAATCTACAAAAGAAAAATCTTGTCTGTCTTATCAACCTTCAATAAACTGAAGGGATTTTTGGTTTTGAATGCAGCTTGTGTGTGTGTCTAACCAATCCCAGACAGGAAGTGCAGAATATTCTGCAAAATCTAAAAACTTTTTTATTTTCACCATATCTTCAGCTGCAATGATTCTTGATTGTGTGATGCACCAGCTGTATTTGTATAGTGGTTTTGACCAATCTTCTTTCTATCTTCAAATGAAGTAAGATCTCATAGCACACATTGATGACATTATTTAAATTGATTTGTGCATATTTTCTTTACAGTATTTCTGGGGTGATGTGGAATAACTGTAGAGTGAACTGATATAAACACTGATAGACTGTGTAAGAGGGATTCCAAAACACAAAGAAAAAAATAATTGACGAATAAACAAAATAAAACTAAAATAAAATGAAACATCTCTGATGTAATCAGTTGACTGTGTCTGCAACTGGTCACAAAATCACAAAGGGTATAATTGACAGCCATTGCAATCATATGGTTTAAAACTATCCCTAAAATGTGCCCCAAAACCTACCTGATTCTAACTATTCAATTTAAAAAAAAATAAAATAAATATATATATATATATATATATAAAAGCAGAATTATTTTTTCAGAATCTGGCATTTTCTATAGCTTTGTTACAAAGCTCAAAGCTCATGACGGATAAATGCAAAGTCAGAATCCAAATCCTTTCTTAGGGCACATAAATATTCTTAAACCATTTCTTACTGTGAAGATCAAAACAGAGAATCCACTTACTTACCCAGAACCACATCAGGATGCAGGACTAGATTTACCACTGCTGATCACTGAACAGTGGCCATAGCTGAAGCAAAATGTTCAGCCCCTTTCTAAGACACAGGACACAGTTTCATAAAATTGGTTTAACAGATCTGCCAACCATCCCTGCCAAACCAAACTAACCTGAACTGATTCAAAATATAATTAAAATCACAAATAACACAGTATATCGTTTTTCCCACTCAATATTTTTTCTGTGAAACAATATTCATTCGATGCTAAATGATGCTTAAAGTGCTGGTTTTGACATCGTTGTGACCTAACACATGGTGTTTTCCAAATATTCCAGACGAAATATGTTTCTCCTGTGATGAAGCTGTGCCCTGAATGCTCTGGCAATCCTGAAATGAGTCTAAGATCCTGGAAACAGTTATGCTGTCCAGGGTGAAATGTTTCAGCCAGACAGGAAGGGTTTCTGCACTTTGGGTTTCTCACGAATCTGCCAAAACAGAGTTGAGAGCCTTTGGCTGGAGTTTGCAAGGCTGGGTTCAGATGGAAAATCTATAGGTTATTTTAAAAGTATTATGTTTACCCTTCTATGGGAAATCCTCAAATGCATAATTTGTGTTTCAGGGTGGGGCAGTTGCCTCCCCTGCTCTCCTCCCAAATTCAGAATTTCCTAAGAAATGGGAAGGTCAACTTTTGACCTTGTCACTTAGGGACAGCTGACCTCTGTGCTTCTATGCCCATGGAGCAGCCAGTTCCTTCACACACAAACAACTCAAACTATTGTATGGGTTTGACCCCAAGTTGTTAACTCTGCTTTTTCTAACAGCCCATTACGGTGATGTTGAGAGCAACCACGCTGGGCTTTTGCAGATTTCAGACTTATGGAGGTTTGCAGAAACATCCTAAATGTTACAGGTCAAAGGTTATATATATATCACAAAGAAAGTTCATCAGAGAATAACAATGGTGGTTTTTTGGGGAACTGGATATTCTCATACTTTGTGAAGCAACATTTTGAAGTGTTTGAGATGTCACATTCTGTTTCAACACAAAGGAGTCAGCCTCTTGGCTGCATCCATCTCAAAGTGACTGTAGAATGGTGCAATTCATTCCCTTTACAGTTTACAAAAGAAAGTTCATCAATCTCCTTATCCCCTGCTCCCACACAGTTTTCATTACCAAAATGGTTGGGAAATGCAACACTAATTTAGACAAGCTCTCTGTTACTCTGTGTCATAGTTCATGGCAAAATGCTCTGTTCCAAAAATGAAACCTAATAATGATCCATTTAGCTAAGATTTTTAATGGCTTAATCAAGAATGCTGTTAAGGATCTCCAAAAAGGCACATCCCAGCATGCAGTGGACACTGTAAATCCTTTGCTGGTTTCTTTACAGGCAACCTCCTCCCCTTGCCCAAAATAAAAAAAAAAAAAAGTAAATAAAAAATTTTTAAAAGTTGAGACCCCTTTGCTATAGAAAAGGATCATTCTTAATGTTTCAATAGAATTTGCATTACAATTCAATTGAGTTTGTAATAAACATGGTGACAGGGTAGATCTCTTACACAGTATCAACCATCACAGTAGTCTACTCCAAGTCAGAACACATTGTCAGCTATACATTTAGGACATAAAATATTATTTTATAGCTAACTTCATCCCTACTTATTGAAAATACATTTGTTCTAAAAGTTTACTCCTATAGACGTTGCTGCCAGTGAAGTAAAAGAGAGTGTTGTCATTTAACTTTTGAGAAAAAAGCACGAGACAAAATACATTCTCATCAGTTTCCAACAGAGCAACTAGACAAGAGAATGCAAATAATAGTACTAGGCTTGTCAGTGGCAGCATAAGTACCCACAGGTCTTAACAAGGTTTTTCAAAATCAAATTTCTCCTCTTAAAATATAGTAGAAGAACAAAATCATAAATTATAGTTGTTTTCAATGGCAAACACATGCACTCCATTCATCAGAGCTCAGCCAGTGGTGCCAAAAAGATTTCAAAATCCTAACCACTGAGATCAACAAATTGCTATTCACACTATGTTACAGTTTCACTTTAATATTCCATCTTTTTTGCTGTGTTTTGGTTTGTTTTTTTTTGTTTTGTTGGTTTGTTTTTTTTTTTTAATGCACATCCAGGGATAGTGCTAACACACATCAAAAGAGATTTATTCCACACTGTATTGAACAGATGGCAGCTAGAAGACTATGCGAGTGAAAAAGGGTATAGCTGTGGGGTGTGTGCTTCCTGATATTAGCTGGACTAATTGTTCTAAAGCTCCATTATATGTCCATGTGCTTGAGAATGTTGGTTTATTCTACAGTTCAGCAAATCATTCAGATGTAAGCTAGATGAAACAAATTTCTTTCTACCAAAGGGATGCTGAAATTAAAAACGTGCTGTTTTAGTTTAAAAATAACTTTGCTGTCATTTTGGGCTTATCTGCATGTATGTTGTAGGTCAACACATGCACACATACGCAAACAAAGATTTCAAAAAGTCTTTTTCTGCAGTTTTCAGTAAAGCTTTTTGTTTTCTTTTGTTTTGTTTCGGCTTTTTGTTACCACTAACTTCTTCCACACTCCAGGCACCTCTCTGATAAGCAGAGGACCAGATAAACCAGGACTGCATAAGACTTCAGATCCTCTCCCTTATACTACAGTACTTGCTGCAACTGCTTCATCATTAAAAATGAGGGAAGTGCTATACACGCCTTTATATACAAATGTACAAAAACCTGAATACCAGACATACAAAAAGGACAGAGAAGCACACCATTGTGTTAGACAGGGCTATATCAGACTGTACAATCTTACTTGTATCTTGTACTAATAATATTACAATATAAGTTTGTGATCAGAAAGTTTAAAAGGTCTTAGAGAGTACAGAAATCATCCAATTTAAATCAGCCATCTTTAAAAAAAAATGCAATTTTGATGCAAATCATGAAGAGCGAAAATTTATTAAAACATGCATTGTCTGCAGAGATATAAGTTAATGGTTCAGCTATCAGGCAATTATACATTAGCCATGCATTGCCATGTAATTGCCATGCTCTATTTTACATTTGCCCATGGCATCATTTTATTGTGTTATTTGCATGGGGAAGCTTCATAAGTTTGTGGCTCCGAGCAAGTTTCAAGCCATTATGGAGAGTTTACTTTTGCTTTTTACTGGTTCAAACAGGATTTCACAGAGTCATAGAATCATGGAATGATTTGGGTTGGAAAGGACTATTTATGGTTCCAATCCCCCTGCCATGGGCAGGGACATCTTTCACTAGACCAGGTTTCCCAAAGCCCTGTCCAATCTGGCCCTGCACTGTTGCAGTGCAGAGGCATCCATAACTTCTCTGGACAACCTGTCCCAGTGCCTCACCATCCTCACAGTGAAGAATTTCTTCCTAATACCTAATATAAATACATCTCCTTCAGCTTAGAGCCATTATCCCTTCTCCTGTCACTACATGAGTATGGCTCCTCTTACATTGGGTTAATCTTGAGTTGGAACATTCAAAGGCTGGATTGGCACACCTGCAACATGCCAGTGTGCATGTATTAACTTTTTTGGCAACTTCCTCCATACAAAATTGGTTTTAACCCAAATGCACAATCATATCATTACAGAAAATCACTTGGCTCAAACTCTTTTACTTAGAATTTGCCTCAACTTGCATGCCATACCTACTGTGCACACACTACACACTAAAAACGAAAGGAAAGATCTTTCACTTGCGCTGTTGTGTAATGCGCAATAATTGAATACAAACAATTGAAATAAAGTTTCACGCTAGCAGAATTGTGTGGAATTTTCACAGCACCTGAATTAGCTGTGTGGATGCTATCACGCAGCAGTTCATATTTCAAGGTAAACAATCTTACAATATCCAAAGGTGAATCTTTCACATGATGATCTACCTCTATTGTCAGTACTGCACCAGTCCTCACATGTCCCTATTGCTGTCACATTTCTTAAATTCAGTCTTTCTGCAAGCTGCTTAACAAGTGAGAAATTATTTTAATCAGTCATCTTTTCAGGTTCTTTCAGCTGCTTAGTGGCATGCCTGACAGAGCCGGTGGTTTCATTCTTACATGAAATACTTTCCTCTTCTCTCTTTAGTGACCCTTAGAGAAAGAGGCTATTAATCTCTGAAAAATCTTCACACTTATCATCTATCTTTTTCATTGAATAGACTGTATTTTTCTAAACCATTTGTGTTCAGATGCTCTTGATATATGCATATAAGACTTCTAACATAAAATATGGTAATGAACAACTCTTGATTTCTAACTTTTATTTCTATAGAGTGATTTTATTTTTCCACAGATCAACCTATATAAGCAGGGATCGGAAGCGACATTTTAGTTTCTTTTCCTCCTTTTTTTGATGCTGTTGTTTGTTTTTTATTTTTATTTTTCATCCCACTCTCATGTAACTCTTAACTGGCTTGTACAATCTGTCTACAAAGTAGGTTCACAGCCATTTCAAGTCAACAGGACTTTTTTAATGAAGCGCTGTAAAATTTATAGCACATTCAAGTAGAATGTAATATGACTTCATATACAAACTTGCAAGACACAGATTGGTCTATCAAACAAGTAAAATTTCTCTTGCAGGCATAGCTGGGATTAAAAAAGGTAATTTTTAAAGCTCCGTACTGATATCCATGCTTTTTAACAAGCTGTATATTTAGCTAATATAGGTTAGCAAGGATTAACATCTATCTTTTTTGAAGCTTACAATGAAGGACCAATACCATTATTATACTGTGTTTGATTGTTTTTTACTAGAGACACAGATTGGGCTATCATTGTGTGAGAAACTGTGCAAACATAACGAAAGACAAGCCACACCACACTCTAAGAATTACTTTAGAAAACTGCATTCAAGGTCAAAGATGTATCTTCCCTAAATTAAGTTGAAAGGTTTCTTTGTATTTTCAGTTCATATGAGCCAGGAATCACTCCTTTTCAGCTCAGTCCTTCTGGACTTGCATGCCTGCACAACTAATATGGAAACGTTCTGTAGAAAAAGAGAGATGTACATGGGGTTTCGTTGTTTGTTTTCAACAGCTGCTCTAGAACAAAATACTCATCTATAAGAACTGAAAGGATCTCAGAAGAACGTGGAAAGTGTAAAACCCAGTGTCCAGACGGAGATGCAAAAATAAACTGAAAAGTCATATGTTCAGTGACTCTATTACTTGCATATTTGACCAGAAATGTACAACACTTTCTAATTCTATTAAAACATTCGTATTTGTAGATGTTTCTACAGACCTTAACTTGTTTGTAGAACCAGAATACCTAGCTTCATTGACAAAAGTCTTTCCATGCCTTGTCTGAGAAATTAATATATCAGAGTTCTTCAATTATAAGAACACAATAGTGCCATCAGGCTCTCTTAAGTTCTGTGTTCTGTTACTGATCATGGTCTGTTACCTCTGCTATGTGAAGAAGTATGAGAATCAAAGCTACCATAGCTCTTCCTCCTTGTATTTGTTGTCAGCTTGCTGATGGAGGGACATGGACCACTGTACATAACCCTCAATTCTGCATGTGCATCCTGGTAAATCCCTCTTCCAGCGGGGAGTGTATCTAATTGTTCCATTTTCATATAGCATATATTAATATTTTTGTCACTTAAGATAACTAGCAGTGGTAAGTTCCACTGTTCTTCACACCTTGTCCAGCTTTAAGCCTGATAGTTTTGTTTGTGTGGTTGTTAGTTCTTCTAACCTCATACCCACAGCCTGTGTGTCATTCAGCATTTCGGAGGCTTCTCTTGCATTTTGTATTCAGTCATTCCGCTTTTGTGGTAACAAATTCCTGTTCTCGGTTTATTGAAGATGTATTCATATGAAAGTTCTCATCTCTGATTATCTCCTTTATACTTTTTATGGTATCCAGTCATGTAGCTCAATATTTTCACATTTCAGGCAGCTCAAAATGCTTATTTTTACTGCTCCACAAACTCATGTGATGTCTTATATTTAGCTTACCTGAAAAACAGATTATTCTGAAACATATAGCGCTGGGAAAAATGTCAGAGGAAAAATAATATTTTTAGTTTATCTTGGAGAAATGTCTTGGAAACTAGCAATGGCTTAGCATGTCTAATATTTTTACCCAGCTTAATGTCTATAAAAATAATGAGTTGTAAATTTCTAAAAAACAAAGAATTTAATCAAGAGTCTTCCAAATAGTAGGGAAAGGCTAGTCAGACTAGACTCAGTGGATGTTCCAATATGTGCACTGCAACATTATTCTTTGCCAAATTAATCTCATTACCTTCAGTTTGTTCACCCACACAGACATACAGCTGATACCCTCACGGCTATCCACAGATGATATTACTGTGTGTAAAACAGCAATGCATGTGCTTGATAGTGATTAATCTGTATCACTTTTTATAAAGCAGACCAACTAATATTTCTATATATGAAAAAAATCTAAAATCTATTTATCTATAAATACCTTATGAAACTTGGCATAAAGTAATTTGATTAAAAGATAGATGATTTGTAATGATGTTCTTGCATATCATTTGTATTTCTAAAATTACAAAGGTATACTTCAAAATGTTCATTCAGAAAGCTTAATTTTCCTCTCTAATCATATGGTTGCCACATAATGGCACTGGGTGCTCTCATCACCTCCTTACAAACATTAACATGGACGTTCTTAGTATGCCTCTGGTGTTTAAAATCTTCATTTTCCATCTTTTGTAAACAAAATATTTAGACATCTAATTATTGCATTTCTCAAGCCATTAAGGGTGTCACACAATATGCAAAAGCTAAGATTATCAGTGAGCTCACACTGATTTCCCCAGGATCAAGCTATGAGTAGAAAAGCAAGCATCAGAGTTTGCATACTTGACAAAATATGTCCTATGCTTTGAACCCTTTATTGAAAAACTTCATTCTCCAACTTACTTGCTGACTCCAAATGCAGCTGCCCTGCTTTTGCAGAATTTGAACTTGAGCTTGTCTTTGGAAGAGCCTTGCTTGTTTTGCTGCATCATGCATCTGATAGCCAGCTGGGGGGAAGAAAACTTTGCCTGTCAAGGGAAACAAAGATCTATCAAAGATTTAAACATGGGCTTAAGCATAGCCAAAGACAAGCAAAAAAATGAGTGAAGCCAACTGTAAGTACTGCTTTTTTGTCACTGACTTAATGGGATTTCAGCAGGCACTTTAAGATGAACTTGTACTTACTTGGAGTCAGTGGGATGTAAATCTGTGGGATCTAATGTATAACTTATGTGGGAGCATGGTAGGCTTGTCTCCCCAGGTCACTGTTACACATGATGGGGCCCTGCTCTCCTGGAGATGGCTGAACACCTGCCTGCCATGGGAAGCACAGAATTCATTCCTTGTTTTGCTTTGCTGGTGTGCATGGCTTTGGTTTTTCCTGTTAAACTTTCATTATCTCAACCTGTGAGTTTTCTGGCTTTTACCCTCTCAGTTTTCTCCCTGATCCCACCGGTGCGGCAGTGAGCAGGCAGCTGCCTGGGGTTGACTGCTGGCTGGGATAAAACCACAGTGCACAGGTTCAATCCTAAACAAATTTTGAAGCAAGGAGACACGTCTAAGGATTTTATGCAAATGTAATTTGTAAGGATTACATTTTATTGATTATTAATTAAAAGGAACCATGTGAGTTTCTAATGATTTCACAGCAGAGTACAAAATTTGTTCTTTCTGGAGTCTCCAACACCATTTCCAGAGAGGATGCTTTGGCTCTATTTACCACTTTCAACCATAAAGCAAATTCAATTATACGAGTTATATAATTGTATGATCTCTTGCATCTCCGGAAGTGGACTGCACTTATGGAATTAGATTGCTTTAGAAAGCAAGAAATGCAGAAATCATTTTGCAACTCATAAAGTTCCAGCTATTGATGGACATCTCCTCTGCATTTTTTGCACACTCATTATCCTCCACCATGTGTTCTGCAAGAGCATGAATGTAGGAAACTGCATAATCCTGCAACTGTGGAATAACAAGACATCCACATCATTTCTTAAGATATTTCTCTGAAAAAACAAAAACATGTTGTTTGCCAATGTAAGGCAAAAATGTTTTATTGTAGTGTGGAAAAGCATCAAAAAACAGCAATATGGTGATTGTACACTAAGAACATGTTTATCCACTGAAATTCTTAGAGGAAGCAAACAATTATGCAGTACATTTGTTTCACTCTAATATTTGACAAGGAAAAAAAACATATCCAAACTGACTGTTGTTTTATTGCTGGTAAAAGCAATTATAAACTTAACCCTGCCAAACTCTTCACAACTGTGCCTTTTTTATCTAAAGCAGGAGCTGTGTGCTGCTTGGTGGGATGTAAAGGAGGTGCATCCACCCCCTGATGCATAGCTGGCACTCGGGGACACAAAAGAGATTCCACTTTGCTATCTAGTCAGGGGCGGGGAGTGGGGAGGGGGTAGGGTGGAGCTGCTTTGTGCTAGGTTGGTGTATTTGTTCTCAGACAGTCACGGAAGTTAGGGTGTCTCTTGTTTGTGATAGTCGTGTTCTTCCCTCTGTGTTTTCTGAAAATGTAGGGCTTGCACAGAATCTCTTAAGCCTGCAGTAGCTGTTTCTCCTCTTCCAGCACCTTAATTATACCTTTCGGAGACTGAATCCTTTCTGAAAATCTTTATTATGTGATATTTTTGCTGTAAAGGCAAAGCTTGTTTGTTGGACAAAGGAGCTTTCTCTTTTCTGTTTGTTTATGATAGGGCAATTAGACATCACAGGAAGGTTCTCTAATAATTACACAAAGCAAAGGGAAAGCCTTAATTAAATTTTAACGATGAGTACAACTGTGCTGATTAGGATAATGTGGTCATTATATCGTACCACAAGATGTCTTGTTTATACTGTATGCTGCTAGTACTTATGAAGCTTAACTCAAAATTTTATTTATCTGAATTTGGTAATCTCTGCTGTTATTAATTGCAAAATCCGTTTATACTCTCTACACCTCATGACTAATATAATACATGTTCCTCAAAAAGGCACAATTATATGAATGACAACAAGATTTCTGTAATACAGGTAATAATAATAAATGTAAGTTTTAGGAGCTCAGTGACCTAAAGTATATTGGACTCCAGATTTGAGTAAATTAAGTGTCCAAAATGGTGACAGGGATGCTGTCTAAAAGTTTCGTTTTCTTTCTTTTGGTAAACTGACCAGATATCTTACAAGGTGTGTAGGCTGCAGGACTTGATCTCTTCTTCTGTGACAATCATTGTAATAATTTTGAGCCTAGCAGAAATAACTGGAGCATAGGGCCCTGTGTGGAGAGACATTTAGACACTTAAAGACATGACTCAGCCTGCAGAGATGCGGTGCAACAGCACATCTGGTATGTTGTGATTCCCAGTAACTAGGCAGGCACCTGAGCCGTGTGAGTTATCCATGAGGTTGGTAAATTGAGAGATGCTGGAAGTCCAGATGCAGACAATAGGAAAAGCTAAACACAGGTCATTTTGCAGAAGTCTATAATGCCTTTGGTATCTTCATAACTCTCAGATGCACAGAGCCAGATTTTCCAGAGCAGCAACAGCATCCTTATAAATGAGAAATGTGATGAGTCACACTAGTGAGATACTGGACTACCCCCTTCTGATAAAGTAGCGTTCTTATATAGAAAATGATCATATGTATAAAGTCAGCAAGAGCAAAAGGAAAGCAGGCACTCATTCAAAAACTGCCACTGACAGTGCTCACTGGGGAGAAAAGAAGTCTGTAGCCTGGCAGTAATATGTCTGTGGCAGCACAACCTCTGGGATACATAACTGAATTAAAGCCAGGATCTTCAGTATCTGGTACGAGAGTAATATCCGAGGGTGAGGTCTGACATTAGCTTTAAGCACTCGGTTATGAAGTAACGAAGTGTGGAAAATGAATACACCATCCTATTTTGTTTCCAGGCTTTACCATGGGTGCTATGAGCCCAAGCACTTTTTAGAGTGGCTCATATCAGGCTCAGGTTTCCACATTGCTGACTCGAGCACCAAAAGCACATGCAGTTAGAACTTGAACATTCAGATATAAGAGATCAATGCACATTTCTTATTTTCACACCTCTGTGACAAGAAATTAATCCAGGAATACAGAGTAACTTTACGGGTGGCTGTGGGTTAGAAAGAAGTATAGAAGCATCAGTGCTGTATCAAGGAGCAGGATATTGGGGGTCAGAGTGTTAACTTACCGTCTGCAATCATCATCACCTTTTGCACCATTATCAAGGTAGGACAATATCTCCTTCACCTTCTGTTTCATTTGTGGAGATCCCATCTGCATTGTCAGGTAGCTTGGGCAATATTTCCTGTGTACCCCAATACAAATGATCACTGGCAAGCTTATTGCCATCTTAATACACAAGAAGGGCAATGGCACAGGCTATGGCACCATTCAGCATCCACTTTCTTTGTTCTGCCATGTCATGGAGTATCGGTCAGTTCCCAACCGGCTCCACCTTCTCTGCAATTACTTTGTGATGGGTCTCCCGCGGAATGCTGCTTGCTGAGTTACCTACAAGTTGTATCCCACTTGGGGAGAAGGCTGCAAAATTTTATATTAATGCAAGTATAAATTACAAAATGCATCTGAGATTTATTTGGCTTACAAACGTGTTTGTGCTTTAGGGTCGCTGGCGACAAACAGCTTTGCAGTGTTAATGATTTGCCACAGCTCTCAGTCCCACACGTAGGATGTGATCGTCCAAAGGAAGGAAGTATGAGTTAGCAGGGACAGAAACAAATAGCTTTGGATGAACAAAGGGTTCAGTCTTTGTAATCTAGTATTTCAGATTTCAGTGACAAAGGTATGGAGGACCACTTGGGGTCTTTATTAAAGGACGTCTAAAGAAATAATGAAGCGTGAAGAAGTGACATGATCAATAGATTAGCTCCAGTTTACATTTGTTATAATTCTCACCTAATTGCTTTCTTGGGCCTGCCCATGGCTTTAATTGCATGCTGGTATGTCACCTTTGAACTCTGCTCTGTTAATTTTAATTGTAAACAATGGACTGTCTTTTAAATATTTCCTCCAGTTTTCCTTCTTTTCTGTCACAACTAAACCTATGCCTCCCTGATGTATAATAAAAGGAAATGTTTTTCCCCTGTTGTGCCTGAAGACTTATTCTAAGTCAAAATTCAAAAGTTCCTAAGGGCTTAGGTCTAATGCTGGCCTTAGAAGCATCACCACTACTTACAATAAGCAAGTAAGTAGTGGTGACTCACCAAGTAGGGAACCTGTTTAATACACCTGTGAGCACACACACACCCTATGTTCAAAATATTTCAAAACACCATGGCAGATAGAAATTCTCTCAACAGTACAGCAAATGTTGTAGAATTTGTGGATTAGGATTTTTTAACATTGCCTGCAAACCTTAAAGAATAACATTGCACCAATAAGGTGCTTCAGCTTGTTCTAATATAAGCAAGGATCAGATCTTTCTATCCATTGGGTAACATTTACATTTATTCCCTTGTATGTCATACAGAGCCATTAATCATTCTAGCAGGCTCTCTACCTCATAGGAGATGTAGGGCAATGATAATGTTTTATGTGTGTAATTAATCCTGTAGCAGATGTGTAGTTTCCAAGACTACTGCCATTAGAGTATTGACAGGATTCAGAACAAATATTCAGGCACTAGCTTAGTAATGATTTTAATATGATAATATCCTGTTACTCATAAATACAGAATATTCAGACCTTAAGTTTTACGTAAGTGTTGTTATTTGCGAAGGCTTTCAGAGAACTAGTGAAGAGGATTTTTTATTCCTGATGCTGCTGTTAAACAAACAGCACACGATTAGCATATCAGCTGGGTGTGCATAATTCCTCAATTCTCCACCACACAGTGATAGTCTCCATTTGTGAAGTGAGAGAGGCAATTTATAATGAAAATAAAGGTTATCCAGGGAAAAAAATATGATGCCAAACAAGCTGCATATACCTTTAAAGATTTGGTTTTAAAATTATCCTACCTTTCATTCCTGCTAAAAAGATCTCCTTAGCTGGATTCTTGGCAAAGTCACAAATTCAATTACATATCATAATAAAATTGAGGGAAGTAACAAATCCTCTAATTTTCTTTCACAAGGCAACCCCTTTGCAATGCATATTGATTCATCCCCTTCAGTTGAGGAGGGCAGGACTATTGCTCCTACATCGTTTTATGCTTTTTCCTCATTGACTTTTCATTTTTTCTCACTGTCTTATTCCTCATTTTGCCAGGATATGGGTGCACCTGTGAGTCCCTCAACTTTCAAGGCTCACTTTATATGGACATGATTTTTCCAACTATTTTAAAAAATTATGCGCTTCTAAAATGCATAGAAGTGTGAACTGGTGGCAGCTCCTCCAAATTTCAAATCACATGATATATATGTAGCTAATATGTCTCCTTACAGAGTGAAGGAACGTCTTTTATAATTAGTTTGGACCAATTTGATTCTACAGTTTGATGGAATTAATGAATGCATTAACCAACACCCCTCAGTTTGGCAGACCACTGTCAGACTTGCTCCTCAGAAATAAACGTGGACCAATATAAGGAAGACTTTACCTTCATTGGCTTCACAGTGTGGTTATTACAGATGATATGTAAGTACCAATTCTGTTCTCTCTACTTCACAGTCTGTGGAAACTGCAGAGTGGGGGGAAATGTAGGTTTTCAGACTTTGCTTTCCAGTTCTCTATGCCAGATGAACAGAAGCAGTGGAGAGAATCACCAACTTCTCGTGTTCAGGACAGGACTTGGGGAAGAGGACTACTCACTGGAGAAAGCTCCAAGAAGCTCTTGTGGATTGTGAACACTGCCTACTCCCAACTTCTACCTGTGCACCACTGTGCAACTTTTTTAAACGTGGAGCTGAAAACACTCAGACATTCTGCAGGACTCGGCAGACATGGCACATGGGGCAAAGACCAGCGGAAGGGAATTTCAGCCCCACTGTGAGTTATCTCCACATGAGCTTCCCGCCGTGCAGCCATGATTCACTTCAAAGCTCCTGTTTCTCAGATCCTTCACTGCCCTGAAAAGCACTGCACGTAATGCCCTGTTGCCACAGGGACATTTTCACCTCTTGCTCTGTCTCTCCATCGCTAAGTCACATGCAGAAAGAGGAAAAGGGTGTGTGCCTCTGTGGACAGGGCTAAGACACAATGGTGTCCATAGCAACCTCCCCCCCTCCAGTGACCTTGGTGGCTGAATGCTTTGGGTCTGCTTAGGAAACACGGACTTTGGTAGGGTTTCTATTAATTTTAATTGTCTCCCATCACTGTTCTGTGTGAGGACATTTTGACCTATTTACTTGTAATAGTCCCTAAGCTGTTTTGCAGGACTAGAAACTGGATTGTCAATGTTATTCACAGACTCTACTCATGATGAAGGTGGTCTCAGCAGTTCACCCAAAAGCAGGATATTCCTCCAGGAGACACTGGGAATATATAGCAAATTTCATCATCTACATTAGATATTCTTATATACTATCTGATACTTACCTTAGTTGATCCACAGACTGAAGGAGGATTTTTCCCTTTTACATCTTCTTATGCAGAAGTAGTAATGACAATTTGATTTCCAGTATGCTGAAATACTACTACTACTACTAATAATAATAATAATCAAATTCACATCACCTAAATGTATGTTCTATGGAGAATTTATTAACAAAAAGTTGTACACTTTGGAGTGTGTATATTTACTACTGTTTGATTATCTTTTGTTTATACAAAAGAAGTTTCACTCCATATTTCTTTTCTTTTTTTTCCACATAGTCAATAGCTATATATGGGTTCTCTGTGTATATTGAGTTGCTGTTAACAGCATAATTAACTGTAGGGGCTTTTTAATATTAAAATGGTGAAAGAAAAGATAATAAACATGTTGTCAGAAATGTTTAGAACGCCTGAATTCTGTGATTAATATCTGTGAATCTGTGAGTAGCTGCTTGCCAATTTGTTCCAATTAAAACGTGAAAAAAAGGTTATTCATTATAAATAGCACAATTATTATGTACACTGTTCCTTTTTTTTTTTTTTTTTAGCTTAGAATGAAGCTAGTTTCTTCATTAAAGAAACAGTATGTAGCAAGGTTGGAGTTGGTGCCACATTTTATCCGATGTAAGTCATTTTGTTTAAAACAAGCAAACAAACAAAAAAATGCAAACCAAAATACTAGCTCCATGTTCTGTCTTTACTCTTATAAAGAAATAAAAAGGACTGATACTGGTCAAATCCAGCATCTGTCCAACCAACAGGAATTAGCATGAGGTACTTCAGAGTGGGATACAGCACACTTTAGCACAATGGACCCACAGCACAGTGTAGGTTCTTGTTTCTGGCGACTCATGGGCTAGAGACTCACATTGGAAGTTGAATCAAGATCCTCGTTTTCAATAGTCACTGAGTAACCTAATTCTGTGATTTTGTTCAAACCTCTCCTTCAACTCCCTTATGCTCAAGGCCTTCACAGTTTTCTGCAGCAATTAATAGGACAATGTTAGTTATAAGTGGTATAGAGAAAAAAAAATTATTTTTTGTTTCTGTTAAAGTTATTGCCTAGGATTTCCATTAAATACTTCCTATTCCTAGTATTACAAGAAAAGTACAGAAGCATTTCCTTTTCATGCTTTCAGTACTGTTTATTATCTTACAGACGTCCATTCATCATATTTCTCCAGACTTGTCTCCTATCCCACAGAACCTTCCAAGCCAATTAAATTTCTGTGTTTAAAAGTAGTTCCATATGCCTGAGCATCCCTGGTGTCTCTTCCTGAGAAACCTCCTCAGATAAGGTGACCAGATATATATTTAGGAATCAAGATTAGTGTTTTTAAGTGTAGTCAAGGATTTATACAGTAGCATAATGCAATTCTTTGTTTTGCTCTCAGTTCTTCATACGCTATTGTTCCTTTTGCACAGCTGGTGGTTCATCATGTTCATATCTGATTTGTTTTGGAAGTCTTGAGTTAATGCTGGCAGCAAGGCTAGAGCAATAGGAAAAGACTGCATGAGTGAAGTGCTCAGCTTCCCAACACTTGAGAGATGCCTAAGGGAACATCTGAGTGCCTACGTTCCATCAGCTCCTGGGAGTGCTCCCCAGATTGCAGTGTCAGTAAAGTCTTTCAGAACAAACCCACAAAGGGCTCTAAGTCTGTAATATGTGATGAATGGAAGCAGGTGGAAGAAGCCAGGAATGAAAATAAGGCACAGAAGCCAAGCACCAACCTAGATTCAGGCTGTTTCATGGTGGTTCAACTTAGTAATTTGCTCCTCTTTCCCCATTTGCTAAAAGCAGGTTTCATTGATGATTCAGCCTAAGCTGTTCCGTAGAATCATGTCATGTAGAATGAACCCAACCAGTAGACTTTTGGATTTTCTCCTGAGTGACAAACCGAAAATAATCTAGTTTGCTTTTCTGCTATGGTTTTTATCTTTCTTTTCTACACCAATCATCTGCTAGTGCCATTAGCTCTGTAGACAGGTTCTTGGTTCTGATGCACTTAAAAGGCAAGAAAAGGCTTTTTTTTGCTTTTTAATTTTGCTTTTAATATTTTTTTGCTTTTTTATTTTGGCTTCAAATTTGTCTTGCCGGGGCTAGTATTATTTTCTAATTTTTATATATTTCGTCTATATTCTTTTTATGAAGGATATCCTTTTAACTGCCTCTCTTATAACTTCCGTTTTTAATTATGAACAAGATATTTAAAAAATATAATTTTAAAAATTATCTTGTGAGGCACTGGAACAGGTTATCCAGGGAAGCTGTGGATGCCCCATCCCTAAAAATGTTCAAGGTCGGGTTGGATGAGGCTCTGAGCAACCTGGGCTAGCAGGAGGTGCTCCTGCCCATGGTGGGAGGTTGGAATTCCATGAACTTCAAGGTCCTTTCCAACCCAAAACATTCTATGATAGTTTGGAGGAAGAGGCGGGCGGGTTCTTGTATTTGTAGTGTTAGTGCTTCTATTTTCAATTTTTCCTGCAAGCACGGGAGTGGGGACACTGCAATCTTTCCTTCCATATCTTAAACCTCTATTAATTCTACTGGTTGACTTAGTTTTAGGAGCTTTTTTAGTCTTGATGTTGATTGACCTGAAAGCATACAATTAACTAACTACCATAAGTGGTCTAAAAATGAAAAGGAGAAGCCTAGAGAGTCAAGTGAAAATAGGCTTGAACTTAGTGAGGTCTCTCCGACAAACAGCCAGGACAAGAAAGTAGATAAATATAGGAGACTATCACTAATTTTTGTTCTTAATTTTAGCACAGAAGGAAATGTTACAAATCAAGTAAAATTTCTTTCAAAACAAGAGCACACAAAGAAAATAGTAGTAGTAATAATAATAGTAATAATAATAATAATGCAAAAATGTAAAGAATATTCATTAACCAGTTCAGGCTAAGAAATGCATGACATAAGTAGATCTGTTTTCCTCCATCAGATAGGGTACACCTTTCTTCTATGCAGTTTGCCAGCATACACTGACTACTGGGTTATAACCGATTGCATGACATGCTTTATTTGGAATCCATCCTCAGATTTTTTGCCATATACTCTTGCCAGTCCTATCAATCATTTCCAACATGAAAGACACATTGTCTAACTCCTGCCCAGCTGCACAGATTTTCATGTTACTAATTTGAATTATTTACAGTGTATGAGCTTACCCTAAGAACCGTGCAATGCAGTATATTGTTTCCCTCTTGGCAGTGTTTATAGCTGTAAGAAAGGAGCTACTGTAATTTTTGAAAATTGACATAATATCTGTTTATGATGTCTTGTTAGCACATGCTGAACCCATTTGCACTATCACCTGCTTTTAAACTAGATACTATGAGCAGTGGAGAAATGCTGGCTGCTGTAGCACATGAAGATATAATTCAGCCTCATGCATCCTCTCTTCCGGGAGAGTTGGGTCAGAGAGAAAGGCCCAAGAAATTCCATGCTGTTAAGCAGATTTCAGATTTGCTTTGTGAAAATCCCTGTCATGCAATAAACCATGCACTGAATAAACTGTGAGTAAAAATAGCTTTGTTATGCTTTTAAGCTTCCGGCATATATCACCAAAATATGTGGAGCTAAGGCAAAATGGCTTCCAATTTTAGGGAGATGTCCTACTGCTGACCAAGTAGCAGTGGCAGAAGCAGTGTTGTCTCACAGACTGAATTTTTATCACTGCATTATCCACTGTTTCTCAGAGCAGATGCTTCTTGATTTGTGCCAAAATGCACTGCATTGAAGCCAGTGACATCCATATGAAACAGTTTAACCCACAGTTAATCTACTATACTGTGTGGTCGCTGCTTTCTTGCGCTTTCAAGAGTGTCATGGTGTATGAGAATAAAATATTAGGTAATGCTGCTTTAACAACAACTGTAACTAAACCCCTATCACAATGACAATCCACAAAAAATATGTTACAGAGGGAAAGGGGGAAAAGTACAGGGTTTTTTTTCATGGTGAAAGCTGCTATGGGATTGATATCAGTGATACTCATTGTGTTAATATATGGAGTAGCTTTTGCATCAATATTGATGTAAATGGATTTATACAAACTGACTGTCTCTGGTTAAACTTGGACTAGTCCTAAAAGAAATACCTTTGAATGATTTGTTTTTCTTCATCACTCATTTTATCATTTTCAGCAAATATCTGACATCTTTTTGTTTAGAAAATGATCTCACACAGCAAACAAAAAAGCAGTGTGTAATACAATTGCTTAAAATGAGTCATTTAGGGGTTGATCCAAAGTCCTTTGAAGTCAGTGAGAGGTTGCCATTGACATCAGTACCTTTTGAATCAGATCCTCTAAGGGATAGATATAATAAAAGCTGATGACAGAGAAGAAGGTAAGGCTAAAAGGTAGATAAAAGGAGATGAAAGAGGGGGAAAACTGCCACACTCACCCAGCTCCATACCACTTGCAGTAAATCCATTAGGATATTTAACCACCTAAGATAAATAAGTTTCTCTTTACTGTGGTCTATTAAGTGATAGGGAGAATACACAAATAATATCGCAGATTTTCTGTCAAGGCAGACTACCAAATCGTGTTCAAAAGTGATGTTCAAAAAGTGTTGCACTTGCAGAGGCTGTCACTGATTTATGAGACAGTACGGGCTGCAGTGAAACACGCATGAGATGGTCAGTGTCTTCCCATGGGTGGGTCCTTCTTCATAACCTCTCTTCAGCCAAGCAGTGCAATGCCACAGAGCTATAACAAACCACAACTCACATGGCACTTCAAATACTATTCTCCTTTTATGGCCAGCTCTTTTCTTCTTGAAAGAGCCTTCTTCCAAATACTATCTTTAAGTACGCTTTACTTGTTTGTTTATTTATTTGGGGTTTTTGGTAGAAACCTTTCATCTTTCATTTGCACCCTTCTGCAGCATCCACCCTTCAGCGCTGTGTTTTAAGTACGTGTTCTTCAGTTAGAACACGCTGACGTTTAAGCAAACACAAAATACTTTTTTCAATGGTAGATGGCATTTTTAAATATCAATATGCATTTATGGAAATACATGCTGGTGAAAGGCATCTCATTAACAGCAAGACAATCCCTGTCAATGTAGTTTTGAGACACCATTTTCTGAGCTATGTGTTTACAACAGCTTCCACACTTCTTGTAGCTCTCGCCTGCATTTTCCTGCTATGTATACATAGTCCAGCTGGGAAGAAATATGAGCACCTCCAGCTGAAGGCCAAGTCAAATACTAGGTCTTCATGTGTCTTTGAATTTCTAATAAACAATCCCACACAGAGAGTAATAGTACAGTCAAATTCATGCAGCTAGCTGTGAATATCTGATTCATTTAAATGCTCTTAAGTTCCATATTTGTATCAACCTTGAACTTCATATGCAATTCCTAAAAACCACTCCTATTTTATTAAGCAATATGCCTTAAATGCCTTTCCTCTGAGCCCATAAATATTTAACAGCTATGTCCTTCCTTAGATTTTTCTAATAGCTCTTTCTGAATTTTCAGATTTGAGTGTAAGTAACAAAATACAACCAGCTAGTTATAGTATGCCATAACCTGAGTAATGTGAGGTCAGGTTTATTTTGAAAGCTCACAATCTAGACTTCACTTCCATGATTTATTACATCACAGCTGCAAAAAATTGGCATTAAATAGGACTAGGACTACTTTACACAGTGCACTGTGAACACATGTACCTGAAATAAATGAAATGACAAACATTTTCCCCAAGCAGCGTTAAATACCAGTGAAGATTTAGAGAGCAGAAGCACTGACCTATTTAGGACTGTCTGCTGGGGGACTGGGCAGGCTTCCCATCCCTATGTCCTTAGATGGAAATAAAGTGTTTGACAGTGCCATATTGAGGAATTTAATATCTTTGAAAGATTTATGATTTTTATCTAACCTTTATTAACAATAAAGGCACTCTAAGCAAAGGGAAGAAGTATCATTCAATCAAGACTTTATTTTTGTGGTTCAAGTTCCAGACAATTTGGCCTATGGTAACTAAAATTATCATTAAGGGTCAAGTAATGCCTAGTGACAAATTTGGCACAAGTGTGGGACCATCGCTTTTGTTTGTACATAACCACAGAGACTCCATGCTTTTAGCAAGGTTTAATTGATTATTCAGGGGAACTCACACAGGTAAGGAGGAACATGTACTAATGTAATTAAATACTTACGCAAATGAAGAATCTTGGGTATATTTCCAAAGACTTAATGAACATGCTGGAAAATTTTACTCTGGTATAAAGTTGCAGAAATAAGTGGGTCGAATTTTTTCTTTCATTGTGAGCTTTGTTTTATTTTAAAGGAGTTTCAACTTGTATGACAAAATCGGTTGAATGGATAAGATTTTTTTTTTTTTTCTTGCCCTTTATCCCTGGATTCTGTTATCAAACCTATAAATTACAAAGTATAGTCATATTTTCTGAATGCTAAACATTCTGACAGAAATTCGTACTGATAAGCATTAAAAACTTGGCAGTTTTGCCAAGTGCGACTCATTAAAAATGAATAAACAGAAATTTTCATTGTATTTCTAGAACAAATAAATATGTGCTTACATACACCTATTCTCTGAAAATATATATTCTTAGCAGCATGTATAGATTATATATCAAGGATATCGTGAAATGAAGGAAGAAATAAAATCATATGTGGTCATCTTTTCTCTCTGCGACATTTTCTACAAAGGTTTCAAGGATTAAAACCTGCTATTGTGCCAAAAAACCTCTTGAATCAACATCATGAGCAAGGCAATGTGCATCTCAATAAAACGGGTCTTTTGAGATGCATGTTCAGTGATTTTTGCAATATTTCAGCTTTTGGCATGTGCTGGTTTTGGCTGGGGTAGAATTAACTTTCCTCACAGTGGCTGGTATGGGGCTGTGTTTTGAATTTGGTCTGAACACAGGGTTGGTAATACAGAGATGTTTTTGTTATTGCTGAGCAGGGCTTACACAGAGCCAAGGCCTTTTCTGCTCTTTGTACTTCCATGCTGGTGAGGAAGCTGGGGTGCCTGGGAGGCTGGGAGGAGACACAGCTGGGACAGGTGACCCCAACTGACCAAAGGGATATTCCAGGCCATGTGACATCGTGGTCAGTACATAAAGCTGGGGGGAAGAAAGAAGAAGGAGGGAAAGTTTGGAGAGATGACGTTTGTCTATCCAAGTAAGCGTTGCACATGATGGGGCCCTGCTCTCCTGGAGATGGCTGAACACCTGCCTGCCATGGGAAGCGGTGAATTCATTCCTTGTTTTAATTTGTTTGTGTACATGGTTTTTGTTTTCCCCATTAAACTGACTTTATCTCAACCCAGGAACTTTCCAGCTTCCAATTCTCTCCCCATTCCCGCTGGTGGAGAGTGAGTGGCTGCCTGGGGTTGGACCATGACATATCATCAGACAATAATGGCTTCTTTTGGTAGGGTTGGCTTGGGTTTTTTTGCATGCATGGCTTTGGTTTTCTGACATCAATCAAGTACATGATGTAAGCTTATAATGCTGGAGTTGTGCACTCTGTTATTTGCTGCTTTTTTTATGCTGTGCGTGACTTTCTTTATGGCAAAGAAATAATTATAGAGTTGTCATTGTATCCCATTACCTTTCAGAAACCTGAAGAGGTAGACAGACTAAATCTGGACTTTTCAAAACAGCAATAGAAGCTGAACAAAAATTATTATAAGGTTCACTCACATGACAGCTAGTAGATAAGAAATAGCCTGAGTGCCAGAACACCCCCGGTGAGTGTTTAGCAACTGTTAAGGAATTAGAGTGATGCTTCTTAAAAGCTTTTCCATGATATTACGTTTGAAACCAAGATACTATAGTGTCAAAATGTGGGGAAAAGACTACTCTTCAGATGGTCAAGCTCTGTGTCCCAAGTCACAACAAATTTGTCATCTCAGGATAGCCAAGTATTTCCCACAGCAGAGGCCAAGTGGCAGCATGAGCTGGGAGCCCAGAGGCCACAAGGCTCAGCAGTGTCCCTGAGTATCTCTGCTCATGGCCCAGAACCTTCTGCTCATTCTCCTGCTGGCCCACATGAAGGGGAGCGGGACCAGCCTGAAGGTGCCGTGGCTCTTGAACGGAGCTCTTGCGCTTGCGTGGCAGGGAAGGGATGCAGGGAGGTCAGATCCATTCCAGTTAGAGCAGGCTGCTCAGGGCCAAGATCAGTTCGTTTTAACTCAGGGCCCTCCAGCTCACACAGCATGCTGAGTGCTGCAGCCCAGTGACCACCCTGGTGGACCCACATCTGTCATACACTGGGGAACCAAACAGGACATATTTGTCCTCCCTGCATTCCAGGGAGGGTAATTTCCTGGTGAAACCCCATGAATGAAATATTTACCCAGCATCCCTAACCCCACTTTCTCCTCCTACACTGATGGAACTACTTATGAGTCTGGGGATGAGTTCCACTGCCTACGTACAGGTGCTGTTAAGTGATGGCCACTCCCAGACCTTCATGTGTCTGAGATACCCACTAGCTTTGTGCAGAGGTGATGCCAGTGTTTGGGAATCCAGTGGCTTTCTGGAATGGCAGCTGGAAAACCATGTCACTGACATCCTTGTGTGGGCAGCTGAGTCAATCCATCAGTGCTCGATTGTAGAAAGACACTCTAGGAGATGCTCAAATGTTGGAAGTCGGGAGATACTCTAATAACTTTCTCTGCCTCTTTCAAGGCAGATGTGGTGGCCTCAAAAAAGTCATCTTGTGACACATACCCGGCCACCCACTCGATTTAACACATGCCTTTATCTGCGCTTTTTATCAATTCCTCTACCCGAAACAGTCCTCACCTGCACAAACTTCAGCACTAGTCCATTCTTTATTTGTCCTCCCTGTCATGAACACCTAAATGTCGTGATTTAGAGTCCCGGTTTACAGCTATGCCAAATAGCTGTATTTAGCATAGGGTATGTGGGGGGGTATGTTGAGTGTTTCTACATACATTCCTGAGGCATAAAACTGCCAGGAGGAAACTGAGAAGGGAAATTTGCAGGTAGAGTAATAAAGGAGGAAAAGACATGCTGTAATTCTGCCAATTCCATTGCATTTAAAAGCAGAGTAGAAATCTAGGATGATAGAGTTCCTAGAACTTGTGTGAAAACTGGCAGCTGGGTAGAGGCCAGAAATACTCCCAGTGCCCCCGCAAAGGGGAAGAGTGGCTGTACTCAGCCATAACTGGCCAGCAGTGCACGAGCAGCACCAGAGCAGACTTGTCCCCCTCGCAGTGGGGTCAGCAGAAGGGTAGAGAAGCAGCACTGACTACGTGGATGGCACTGTGCAGGATAAAGCATGCTGCTCTGAAGAAAAAAAGGTTTCATTAGTTCTCCTATTCAGTGAAAACTATTTTTTGTAAACAGAAGTAGCAATCCATCGCGAAGATCATGGAACTAACAACAGTGTGGTACTTGATTATTCTATTTGTCTAAATGCCTTCACCTCTAGCCCTTCCTTTTCCTGCCAATTTAGACTGATGTTTTTAGGGGCAGAGCTTGTCATGCTGCAGTATCTTCACAGTTATTAAGAACATTTTCCTCGGCAACTATTCTTAATAATCGTGAAAGTCCCACAGCATGACTCAAAATATATCTACAGTACAGTTGACTGATTTGGAGCCCAAAATAACCCAGATGAGTAGGTGAGCTGATCTGGAGCTGTCAAAACTGGCTCAGCACCACAGATGTGTCAAACAATAAACTGGATAAACAATGTCAAGAGAAACCAATATGGTATTAACACAGGGGCTGACACCAGGTCTTGGACCTCACAATTAGCTACCTACAAACAAAATCTGCGCAATGCTTGGAACTACAAAAGGCTAAGACAATTTAGAGCTCAGTCAAGTGGTCTAGTTTTGATTTGGGTTTTTTGTGGCAGAGAGGACAGAGCTCATGCCAGACTCTGGAAAAAACTGGAGACTGTAGTTCCTTGTTTGGTGGTTCCTCGATCCAGGGTCACCTTGCATCCTTGTGGTGTCCTGGGCTGGCAGCTAAAGGAGTGACTGATGAAAGGGAAGGACTCAGCTTTCTATGCCTTGATTGCTTCTGAACACAGTGTTCCGAGATTGTAGCTTTAGTTTCTGCTGTTTGGCCTTTTGGAATAACCCAGAGATCATCACCTTTGTGGAAGGTTTTGTAATTAGCATGAATGGCTCCCAACAGCCTAAGATGGTTATGCAGAGCTGTATCAAATGCCAAAGCTCATTTTCCAAGTAATCTCTAGACTGTTTTCATCTGGTCCTTCTAAAACTCAAGCATAATCTCCTCCTGAGCCCAGTGAGACTTAGGGAGAAGGACATTTCTCCATTTCTTTGTTCCCTGACCTGGCTTCAGAAAAATCTTCCCATGGCACACACAATAGAGATATCACACCATGCTTGTTTGGCTTTCTGACAACACTGAAACAGACACTCCTGTATTCCTGATCAATGGTACTGCGCCTCCAAGCAAGCCGTATTGTGCTGTGAGCTGGTCTCTGCCATAAAAATGCACACATGATGTATATAAATGCATATACATACATTCATTTATATCCCCAGCACAGCAGATGAAATAATTCTGCAGCATGCATATTTTTGTGCTGTTAAGGTGCACTATTGCTTTGCAAGCAAAACAGTAGATCTTTCATTTGCCGGTGACATTGCACAAAGTGCTTATAATTCAGTGTTAGCTTATCAGCCGTCCAATCTCCCACTCCAGGGAATGTGTCAACCATCAAAAGTAGTGGAGGAGGTGTGCTGAATCTTAATGGCTTCTATTTCATCAGACTCACTTTCTTAAGGGCATTTAATCAATGAGGACAAGTAGTAGGCAGATTTTTAAATAAATGTGTCACTTTAGGTTAATCCGCAGTACAGTTGAATGTATTTGTTTATGCGATTCCCCGAATATGTTCCTCTGCTGCTCAGCTGAATTGATAATCTGTAAATCAAAACATGTTACAAGTAGTTTTAAACTAGCCCTTGAGCAATGACTTCATTTGACCTACTGGTATCTAAACCATTCAGAAGTTTCAGATCCAAGGGTGTTTAATGTCAGTTTTGTGTTCAGCACAGTTTCAAGTAAGCTTTTGGTTCAGTGAATCCAAATTGGGTTTTGGTCCTTGAAGGCTTATAGAAATATTTTTGTGGAGTTTTTTTTTTTTTTTTAATGTGGCAGGTTTTTCCTTTTTTTTTTCTTTTATTTTTTTCTTTTTGTTCTGTGAAGCAGTCTTTGGGGAAAAAAAAGATCACAACCATTTGCAATATTTAAGCATTGCCTCTTATTATTACTTACTCTCATATAGCAATTACTGTAACTGTATGATAGGATAAAATAGATGACTTTTTAGAAGCATAGTTACTTTTGAAACAGTGAAAACACAAAACCAGATAAAACTGGTCAGATGGGTATGTAGATAAATTCACTTGTGCTCACGCAGGTGATAAGCAGCTACCCATGAGTTCTGATTTATGATGTTAACTCCCTGCCAATTAAAACACTGAAACCGTTTATCCTTCCCGCTCACATAGGAGAAAAAGATTATCAAAATATTCATGGAGGAAAAAAGGATCATGCATTAGCGTACATTAATCATGTTTAGTCTATTGTAAAATGGATCTAAACTATAATTATATCAATATATATCAGTGTTCAGAGAGAGGAAAACCGGCAAACTAGTGGAAAAAAAAGCTAGCCCATCTGTACTTCAGGCTTCCACTGATGCAAAACATTGGCAAGGCTGCTTTGATTTACACTGATATGAACAAGATTATAATCAAGCCTAACAGCTAGACTGTATGCTATTTGCGCTACTCAGCTGTGAGAACGTATAAGGCCTGAATGTGTAGTCAAAATCCCCTTGGAGACCAATGCAAACTTCGCAACAACCACAGGGCTGTACTGCAATAGTGTAGAAATTATTCTGTGCTTTAACAGAAAAGTTTTACCTACAGCCATTTATGGAGGTCTTTTGCAGAAATATTCTGTAGATCGAAGTGTGTGACATTGCAAAGGACATCTGTGATTATGAGAAGCTGCTTGTGTTATGTAATATAAATCATCTGAGCATGGGCATCCAACCAGAATATGACTTTCCAGTTCATGTGAGGAGTAATTAGATTGGCGAGAGATGTGCAGAGTAGTGAAATAAAATAAAATGCAACAATGGATCTCATAGACAAAACAGCAAATAGGGCTGAGGAGGCGTTACAGGTGCTCTCAGCAATGTTCTTATAATTTCAAGGGTGATTTTCACACGACCTTAACTTGCACAAATGCTCTGTTTCCAAACTATGTAGCACTAGTTTATAAACATATATATAATGAGTACTTTCATATCTGTATTTATATACCGATTTGTATCCCAATTTCGCTTTTCTCCATTCAAGTTAAACTAATTCCTGTGCATTCTACTCATAATGTGCAATTCGCTTCCTGAGACTGAAATCTATTTTACTTTCTGACCTTGCAGGAGACTTTGAAGACCCAGGTAAAAAACACCGCATAACTTAGAGAAGGATCTTTAATATGGATCCAAATGCCATGCAAATCAAACCATTCTGTAAACTGTGCTTCAACCACTTTAAACAGATCTCCATGTTAGCTTTAACATCATTATGCCCCATTGTGATGAAAATGGACTTTCTGTATCCTGTGATAATGAAAATAGCCACTTTATGCAGTTTCTGTCTGCAATTATCCAGGCTTTTCTCAGACTCTAGAGGAATCTAAGCTAATTGCTTTGGGACTTTTTCTACATTTCCATAAATTCTTTGTTAATTTTTCATGAGAAACTGTTATTGCAGTTGGCCTTAAAGTTCCCATTGTATTCAATAATGTAAAGAAGTCATTATGAAAACATAACCAATTCACTAGTGCCTCCATCAAAGCTACACTCTTTTATCTACATGTATTCTCAGGTGAGACCAAATGACTCATCCAAACCCTTCAATGGCTCTTGTTTTGTTTTTTTTTTTTTTGGTGTTTTGATACATGCTTTTCTTCACCTGAGTTTACTCAAAGCAAATTTAAAAGTGCTTCTATGTGGTCCATTACCTTGTCATCATAGGACATGAACTGAGTTTGCTTTATCTCAGGACAAGCTTCTCAATGCAAAAAGCAGCAGATTTGCATTCATTTTGGTGGCATCATGCCAGTTTACACTGCCTACAGCACCAGCCTCAATGACATCTGTGCTTTAACAAAAACAGCAGTGCAGTACACTGAGATCCCACTTTAAAAGTCCCTGAATCATAGGAAGCTTGCTTGGCCCCCTCAGAACCCTGAAAAACACTAACAGCAATGAAAGCACCTATGCATTTTAAGAGCTTATTGAGTGTAACTGATTTTCACCTTTTAGCTCTTTCTCTTGTGATCACAAAATACTGCCATCTCTGTAATCAGATATGTCACACTGCCAGCTCTGCAGCAGCTAAGGCAATCTGCAGTGCAAGACACACTTTCACAATGATTTTCTCTTGAACATTGCAACACAAGAATACACAAACTACTGAGAAACAAAAGAAAAGTACCAGTGTGAAAAAAACCACACTGAAAAATCAGGATAAGCCAGTATTTTTCTAGTTAAAGAATATTGCTTAGTGATATGGTTTATGGAAAGCACAGGTTTTGCTGATATCAACAGGAGCCACTATAAAATAGAACTGAATCATTTAATGACCTATCTTTCTCCAAGGTCCTCTAAGGTCTGATAGTGGAAAAAGGCAAGGGACTGTAAGCAAACCTCAGAAATCTCTAAGGTTTGACTCGGAAACATGCTCATAAATCCCATTGCTTATCCTAAGCTTTTCTAAACCTCTTTCATGTGGTAATGAAGCAGAGGATCATTGCATGATTGGATCTCTTATTCTCTTTTAGGTAGGTGGTCTAAAACAAAAGAAAACCAATATTGCTTGTGATATTTATCTTATTATTAAATGAAAAAAACATCAAATAAGTAAAATGTTAGCGCACTTTTTGCTTTCTCATCAAAAAGATAAAGCTGGATTCAATCTTGTCCACAGATTAAGTTTCTTCACATTCGTTACTGATTTTCCAGTGCTGGAGACTATCAACTCAAGACCTGTGCCCTTCCCACAATTCCCAGGAGCTGTGGTGCTTTATTCTCCAAGGGAGTGACTGATGTGAACAGGAATATTGTCAGCATGTGGCACCACTCAGGATGCCTGAAGTGGATGGCACGTTGCACTGGAGGGAGATTTACTCTGTTCCAGTTCTTGTTGTGCGTGCTCCCGAGCAGGCACATTCCCGGCCTCTCTCTGATGGCAGTTTTACTACCGCTGCTTTTCAAGGATTTGCTGCCACTGATGCTAATGATGAGACAAGTGAAAGGAGCTGTACAGTAGCTACTAGGCTGAGATTTTGGCTTATAAAAGAGTCTCAACTTTTGGGTTTTTCGTTACTCCAGTAATAGCAAAAATAATGAGTGGTATTAGGACTCTAAGCCTTCCATGTATATGATATAAAAAGTGCTTGAGCACTTTACTATTCTAGCATCTCTACTTTATCCACAACACTGGATACATAAGTTTTTTCCCCAAGAGGTACATCCACCCTCTCCACATTGGTTTTCTTTCGTACAAAGTTGGGTTTGCTTTGAAAGAGAGAAACGATTGAAAGGCCTGTCGCCACCCAAAATTCCTCACCTGTAGGAAGATTAGTGGTCTTAACAGCTGGTCTGCCTCTCTTTTCACCATCTTCCCGCCAGTATCTGCTCCACACAGCAAATCTGACCCCATGCATTCAGGGTGGATCAGGGAGGAAAAATGGATTCACTGGCAGGGGTGGTCTCTCAATTCATAAGGGATGTGCAGTCATGTTTTTCCCTGTAGCTGCTGACTGCACCAGAGGATACAGGATATTATTTGGGGCGGCTGAACAAGCTGTTAACTGAGAAGGGTGGAACAAAGATTATAGAAGAGAGGACGGGCATGAAGTGCTGGAAACTAAGAGATACACATAAGAAAGGAGATATAAACACCCACTTGTATGAATAGGGGTGCACATCTGTCTGCTCACAGGGCTGAGGCAGGAGACAAAAGAAAGAAGGCAAAGAGGAGTGGAAAGGTGCAAATGCAGGAAGCACTTCCAAGATTTTTGCTCAAGAGTACAGCAATGGCCAATGTTTGTTGTACAAACGGCTGTAGCAATGCAGGAAAACAGACTCTCAGCTTCTGGGGAATGTTTGGCTGTGCTGCCCTAAGCAAGTCATGCTGCTTTGCTTGCACACAAAAATTGCAGCAGGTTTTACAGACTGTAGCTTATTTACTGGCAACAAAAATTTCACTTGGGTAAATTCAGTACAGCAGACCAGGTTTATTGTATCCTGAATATATTCACAAGTTCATAACAGGCTAGGTAATTCCTTCTTTTGTAGCTGGGTTGTCTTGGAGGGTTTTTTTACATGTCAGTTTCTTTCTAGCTTTGGTATTTTGTTGCTCTGATATTGCCTGAACCAAGATAGCAAATGAAGTGATTACACAAGCTAGTGAATGTGACTTGGATCTTTTCCCTTTTCTTCGCTTCAGTATCTGCTAAATAAGTGAGAGAAAGACAGGTGCCTGAAATCTCTGCGGAAAAAAAACTTTAAAAAGAGCAAACACATACATTAAATAGCCTTGGATTTTTCCAAAGTCCTTGGTGCTTGGTTTCAATCTACCAGGCAATAAAGATTATTTAGGGAATATATACACAAGGAGCAAATAAAATTTTCCCTGAATTGTTAGCTAGCTGTAAGGCTGATCACCAAAATCAACACCAAAAAGAAATAAAATAAAAAGAGCCTTTTCATTCTCGCAACAATAATTCTTTCTCTATCAGCTGAATGTATGGAAAAAAACCCCTTGACTTATATATATTTATATAGAGTACCTACTTTCATATAAGTAAGTGTGGAACTATCACATTCCAGCTAGCTACAATGTGAAGACAATTGTTCATTGAAAGCTGCTTTCAAAAAAAAAAAAAAAACCAAAACAAAGCAAAAAACACCCTGAAAACTTTTGACTGTTAAAGTCCATTATCCATTATGTTGCTCTTTACTCCAGTGAAGGATCTCATAGAAATGCTGTTACAACAACAATGAAAAACACATTGCTTTACATGAACCTTCATTTGTGAATTCCCTGTGGCTAGTGCATTTCTTTCCCAAACTGAAAGAAATGAAGTGTCATGTGTATCAGCTTGTTCTTCATTTCCCACATTCCTCTTTACGTTGATGAGATTTTTTTCAGTACAAGCATTCAAGAATGGTACTTTACTTAAAGATACTGCATTATGTTAAGCAGATAGTATTGTCATTATTTAGCAGCTATGGTAGACTGTGGATGCAGTCCTGTTGATTTTATTAAAAAGAGGCTGTCAGGATCTATAATTCACACATCATTAACTGCTTCATTAAGACTAGAGCAGCTCTGTGAGCCCTAAACTTGTAGCAGTTGCATGACAATACAGGTAAATGTTCACTGGTTGAGATATGCAAGCATCTCCAGTGACTTGTTCACTGGATAATTAAAAGCCAGTACTGTTTTTTAGGAAACACTTTTTTCAAACTACAAGCATAAATGCATAAAACATGTTCGCTTAGAATTGATTTGATTTAAGTTAAAAGCATTACTTTGCAATGAGGTGTGCAATCTCACATCATCAATCAAAAAAAGGCAATAACATACCAAAATGTACAATCATTTAAGTATTTTCATATGGTTTGGGTTTTCTTTACTGGAATATGAAGCAGCCTGTGTGCTGAAACAATGTGAACCAGAACTCATACAGACATGAGCAATGTGAATCGTATTTATTTAAGAATTTAGAATTAATGGAGCATTAATTATGAAGAGAAAAATTTTATTTTCCTATTATTTTTACTGAGTCCTTCTACATTTCCACTCTTGCTTTTCCCTGTTCTCTTTCAATAGACATCTCTTTCCCTCTCTCCCTGATTATTTAGTTAAAGCTACCAGTTCAAAGATAAACATATAGCATGGATTTTGAACTGGACTTTGGAGACTTGAGTAGATTGGGAAACAAGCAAAAAGACTTGCACTTCGTGAATTATGTAGAGTTGACTGTGGCAGCCTTCTCGGTGGGATGCATGTGTAGTTCTCACAGCACCACCGAGCTGTTCCCCTCTCTGCTCTGTGACCTTTCTGCCTTCTTCCACCCATGGTCACCACTATTTGCTCACCCCTCAGGTGAAGAAGTGGGAACTGGTCTGGCAACTCGTGCTGCCAGCTTTGGTTCAGTCACCTCTGATGTGTTGTCCCTCAGAAGAGCTCTTTGATACCAGGGCACTGCTCATATCCTGCAAACACACATTTGCTGATGGGCAAGGTTTCCTTCTGCTGCCAGCTACCACAAACTTCCAGCCTTCCTCACCTTGGGAGCTGCAAGAACACCAGGCATGTGAAGATCCTGTCCACCTACCCCAGCAACTGCAGCCTCCTCCCACAACTCTGTCACCTGGACCAGCCTGATCCCTTGGGATGACTTAGCAGCTCAGCTCACCCTGGGGCTGCCCTCAGGGCCACAGGGTGTTGGGGCAGTCACTGGGCTGGGGCTGGAGGACCAGGTGCTGCAGCTGCTCGTCACCATCGATGCTCCAAGCCTGGGTGTCTTGAACGAGTCTGTAGCAGCATTTCTGGGGCCCAGCACCCATACTGACACACCCAGCAGCTGCAGCCTGCACCCCTAAACCAGCGCTCTGACTACCTACAAGTGCTCCCTAACAGTCAGAAAACTGAAATCTACTTTCTTTTCAAGAAAACAAGCAAAAGTTTTTCTGATGGCTAGCAGACCTGTGTGAGTCTCAGTGTGATCCTAGCTTTAGGGTTACAGTCAAGAGAGGAGCAAGGCCAAAGCTACTGCAAGAGTGGATCTGCAAAGGGGCTGTCAGAAAAAGCTAAAGGCTGTCTGGTAGTCACACTTTTCTCATCTTTTATCATGCACTTTTTGGAGGTTCCTAAATAAAATAAACACCATGATATTGTATTCATTGTTATCAGTCTAGGAGCAATATTTGACTGATGTTACCCTAGTAATTAATTTGAAATTTTCAAACTTAGTTACTTGAAGCTTTACTAACAATACAAATACTGTGGTTGTTGCCATAAATTAAATTTTTGTCAGCAAACATATCGGATATTCCTTGGAGCCAGTATGTGAACATCTATATTGACATTTTTGTAAGGAAATATTCAAATTTTTATTTTCGGTTTGTTTGTTTGTTTGTTTCTCCTCTGCATTTACCTAGAGAGATGTGCAGATTTCTATTCAGTCACAGTGTATTCCTTCAAGGTTATATCCCAGGTCTCATGGAGAATGTATTACTCTCTCTGTAAGATGTCAATGTTTCCAGTAATGTTCTAATCAAGAAAAAAATTCTTACCAATAGCACAATGTTGACAACTATTTTTGCTGAAGGACAGTGGCTGCACCACTCACAACATACTTACAGTTTATAAGGATGTCTGGGACAGAAAACTTTGGCCAGGCTACTCTTTCTATGTTTCGGTGTACTAGTGATTACTGAGAAACAAGACCAGCTATAATTTCCAAGCCTTTGACTTCAGTGCTGTACAAATGTGTCAAATGCTAAAGAACAAAGCTCCATGTCTTTTTCCTCTCATTATCACTAGTGAATACCAGTCCTCTCAAAAGCAAAAGCAGTGGTTACATTGGGAGATGGTGGATTTTGTGCAGACTGGAAAGGTAGTTACTGTGCAAACAATTAGAGGACAATAGTTTTCACTGTGACCTTGTACTGACCTTCACTGTGAGGTATAAACTTCTTTGCTAGAAGTAAAACATGAACTCTTTCCTGTCTGTCCAGGACAGATAGCCTAAGACATGGTAGTAAATTCAGTGTGCCCATGGCGTTCTCTAGCCAACCTACACAGAACAGCACAGATTCTTTCCCCTAAATTATCCTGTCATTCAAAACAAGGCAACCAAATCCAAACCTACAACTTGGGTACAGGCCCATCTCTTGCCCAGCAGATGGTGTGGGCCAAAACTGGGATGAAAGAGCCCTGGCAGTGTCTCAGTATGGATGGGTAAGCCAAGGACCAGCACGGTCCCCAGGTTGTCTTAATTTAGCAGTATAGAAATAGCAGGAGGTTTATTCTGATGCTCCTGAAAGTTTCTGGGGAGTAAATCTACTCCTTCTGTATTAATTATACTTAGAAAACTTGCAGGAAATACAAGGTCAGTAGTCACCACAGCAGCATCTGAGTAAGTCAAATAATATTTCACAAATTTTTGCAGCTCAGCTAGCATATTCCTTTCACAGCCTTATGCTCTCCCTGCAACTCGTATTCAGTTACGAAGTTTAAAAAAAGAGATGAGAAAAATCCAGTAAATTCAGATACTCCGAGGTGACCTGATTGTGGGGAGAGCTGTTTGTGTCCAGAACAGGATGACAAAAGGATTGTATCTATGGTAAATCAATGAGCACTAAATGCTACAGAAAGTTAGCAAAGCTTAATTAATTGGTCCCACAAGATACCATTGGGCAATTCAACAGTAAAATCTTTTTCCTCAGAGATCATCCAGCTTTACAAGAGCTGGAAAACCCAGCAATCTGCAATTATGGACTGCAAACAAAAAAACATGGAACTCAGTATGCATAAACCTTTGTGACAAATAATTGTAATTTAAAAAATCCCAAACAAACGAACTGGAAAAGAACAGAAATGTTTTTCCAATAGGTGCATAGTGAGGTAAAGGGAAACTGCCCTATGCATCCCATGCAATTCCAGAAACCTGCAACACAACAAAAAGTTAAGTGGAAGCAGGAACATTCTCATGAACACTCCTCCTGGTAAGAGAGAATCAACATCATCATCATTTAGTGTACTAAAGCAGCCATGGTGTTTGCACATGCTTAAGTCATGCAAAACTAAAATGCCCCCTTAGGAACATGTAGATATCACCACAACATTTTAAATACAGAGATATACATACCAAAAAAAAAATATATATATATATATATTTAAATTAGACACATATGCCAGCTGAATCTCAGCATGAAACAGCCTTCAGAGGGTACACCTTTACACCTTAACAATGATTCAAGGATCAGCTATCTATGACTGCCTATATGACCAGTATTTTGCCTCACAAGAATTTTTATAAGACCCTCTAAGACAGCCCTTAACACTCTGCCTTTCTAAGGAGTAATGTAAACCTCCCTTGCTGGAACCTTTTTCCTTAACTTCTCAGCCTATCTACGACTGCCATGAAGTAAAGTTGCTTTCCTGTTTTGGGAGGTTTCTTTCTTTGTTTTAAGACTTCCTCCTCTGATCAGATTTTCTCAAAACTGAAATCCTCCATTTCTAGCAATTCTCATTCTCCTTCAGACTCACTGTACTCAGACCACAGCTTGAAGTGTAAATGGCCAACAGACAGACAGGGCACGGAGCTGACTTCTCCCCACTGATCAGCAGAGAGGGATTGTTAGTTAATGTGTTCCATGCTGTTTCATATCCCAGCAGGATGTGTTGATGTGTTCACAAGAGCATGACATTGTTGACATTGTTCACTTTGATCCATGATAAACCCCTAGAGAGACACTACCTAACCACTACTTGTACAAGTTTATTTTCCTCACCTATGCATCATGTTTTACATATCTCCTGCACTGTGCTTTTCCAGTTTGTAAAGATTATTCAGCAGTCCAGTCCTATCCCTTAATGCACTTCCAACCCATTCCAGTATAGGAGGAACTATACATATTTTAAGAGTATATACTCTTATTTCAGTATGTAAAGTATTGATTAATATATTGAAGAGTGGTCTCAGAGCAGCTGAATGAGGGTCTCTTTTCAGTCCACACAGTAGTTTGACCAAGGAGTGTTGACAGTTATTTGCCAAACACAGGCTACCAGTCACATTTGTTCCTACTTCACAACAGCTTAACAACACCACAATTCCCCCACTTGTGTTTGGGTTGTGTAACACACAGCCAAAGTGTGTATTGACACAGTTTGTCTCTTAACTACAGTCAAGATAGGTAACATCTGGTGTTACTCTCCCAATGCCCTATCAGAGAAGAAGATTTGGTTATTTTATAATTATTGGTTCTCTTTTGTTGACAGTTACACAGCTCCTTCTGATGCCTAAAGATTTCTTAGCTTTGTAAATATTTTTCATGTATTTGTAACTTTGTAGATTTTTAATATACAGTTGTATGGTTTCTAGAACTTTTCCTTCCCTTTCTCAGGGAAGCTAACCCTTACTAACACATTCTTGAAATTCTGTTTCGTCTTATTTGTAAGAGAATTTCTGACAAGGACATCATGTTTTCTGACAAGGACATCATGTTTTCCAACNGTTTCTAGAACTTTTCCTTCCCTTTCTCAGGGAAGCTAACCCTTACTAACACATTCTTGAAATTCTGTTTCGTCTTATTTGTAAGAGAATTTCTGACAAGGACATCATGTTTTCCAACAGAACTTAAGAGACATAAAAAGAAATGGGGCAAAGAAGCCCCTGGACCAACTCCAAGGGGCTGACCCAAGGGTGGGTTACTGGGGCAACTGATCTCCTATTGGATGTACCTGCTAGATATGCTGCTTAATTAACCTTACAAAAATTGTAGAAATCCTTTATCATGCATGGGCAGAGCCATATTTGTGACCCTGAAAGCTTTGATTAAAGAGTTGGTTTTTAATTTATCACTCTTAATACCACTTGGAAAGTTTTTATTCCAGGCAATACTTGTTCCACGTAACTACATAGAGTGTGTTTTATTATTTGTTGTAGCATTATTCAGTGAATTTGAATATGAACTCACCTCCTAGCCTCAGCTAACAAGCTGCACTAACCTGGATTCCCATTTTCTTCACCATGCAAAGGTGGCGGAATTATTTCTGCACCATGGCACAAAGAAGAAAACCAACTAGTACAGTTTCCAGTTTTGCTTTGGCAAAGAATCCCTTTTTTCACACTTGCACAGGCACAATATAAAAATTCAGAGACTTTTTAAGCACCTTGTGGCAAGTCAGACGTTTCAAGCCAACAATTTCAACCACAAGCCGTTTACTCATCTCTGCTCTCACAGCATGTTTGGCACATAACTTCAGAACCACCATGACTTTCAAGCCCAAGGTTTGGAAGGAAAACAAAAATTAGGAACTGGCGATAAAAGAAACAGATAAAAGCCTATCAGCAACTAAATAAGAGTCGTCTGGCATAAACACTTTCTCCCTTAAGGTCCTTGGCCTTCTCATGTTTCTTCTGATGTCAGGCTGAAAATTCTCACAGCTCCTCAGCAAACAGTTAAAACACCTGCTAAGTTTCAAGGTGGAACAAGACTGTGGCTTCAATTTCATTACTGCTTTAAATAGTATCATGATACCTCAGCAGATGCTGAAGTAAGTTAAACTCTTATCCAAGCAGGTATCAAAATCTCTCCTCAAAGCCCTAGAACAACTCTACAGGTCATAAAATTCAATTGCTTACAGGGTCCTTTTAGCTGTACGGAAACATGAATCCCAAAGAAGTTTCATTTTCACATTTATCATGCATTTCACACTCATCGTGTATTATGTGTTTATCAGGTGCTTCCTATTTATGTTAGGTACATATCTTTAATCTTGGTAAAAGACTACTTGAACTCTAGATAAAGGATAGCCTGAAAAAAAGACAGAAGATTTGCATTAATACCTCTGCCACAGGTGCTTTATAAAATGTCTGTCCAACAGTACTGTGCTAATAGGAGTCTGAATAACTCATCAACATATCCCCAGTAACTTCTCAAAAAAAGAACTTTCTCACTCTAACTGTATATTGACCATTAAGAGTGCCAAAAACCTGCTGTAATCACACAGACATATCAAGATGGAATTCCTCAGAGTGCTTCTGAAAGTTGGAATCAACGGCAATTGCTATAATGGTATTTATACATCCCCACTGTCAGGTACCATGAAATGCTGGGTTTTTCTGGGATCTGGCCCAGAGTTCTGACATATTCCTGGGGACCTACAGTGTACACCAAATTTGTGTACATGGCCAGGACGTATGTGATGCATAGAACACACACACCATGCAAAGCACTTCTCATGTGGCACTGTGAAAATGCAAACCCTAACACACACATGAGCCTGAACAGGGCAATGAGCTCTTCTGGTAGGCAAATGGCCTTTGTCTATCAAGAACTTGTTATTGTTTTTCAGCTTAACGTTAATTGAACCAAGCAGAACTTCATTTGCAGACAAGCATGTTTTAAAGAAATTAAATGGCAGTGTTTTTAAAAGTGTTTTTTCTATGATGTAAGTAATGTGAGGACAACTAATTCAAGATGATAATGCTAACGGGAGTTGATAAAGTATTTGAGTAGAGAGTTGTATGGATTTATCAAGTGAAGCATGTATCTTAAATGTATTAGAAAATGATCATCTCACACTGATTAAGGACGTAGCATTTCTCTCCACTGGGATGTGCTTTATGTCTGGGAGGCTGTAACGTGTCTTGCAAATGGCTTCAGTATTTCACAGACAAATTATATATTTCTCACTTCTATGTGTTCTGTCACTAAGTGAATGGAGATGCTAGAAAACTCAGCTCAAAAAAATCTTCACAGGATTTCTGTCCAAAAGAAGTCGTTTCATTACAATCCAGCCTTTTTTTCAAGAGCTTTAATCCATTTTGAGATGTTTCTTTTGTATTGCCTTAGCAGGCTATGACACAGTTAGACAGACATGAGGAAACTTCAGTCCTGTGAACACTTGCTCAAGAGACACATGTAATCCCTGGCACTAGTGCTTAATCACATTCCTCAGTCAGGTGTCAAACAGAGCAAAAGCACAAACACACAAGCAAGTTTTGTTTAGAGGACCTCAAAAAACCAGCCAAGTGGCAAATTTGGACATCTGTGCTAGACTGTGGCTGTCCTGTTTTTTCAGTCTAATCTGTCAAGATAACCATTTCCCCATTCTCTTAAACAAACACAGACTTCCTTGTTTAAACACTGCAACAGTTCTAACAGAGCACAGGTTTTAATCATTCTCTGCTAAGTACACTAGCAAGAGGCTCAGAAAAGAAGCAAAACATCTTAAACAGAAGCTGCTGATTTTGCTGTGTGCAAAAGAGCAGGGCATATGACCCTCAGATTTCAGATGAACTGTAAACAGAGGGCATGTAAGAAAAAAAAAAAATGACTCAAAAGGAGATGAGATTCTTTTTGGCCCCTTAATTAAAAGAGGCCAAATTAAATTCTACTCTGAAAAAATAATTAGAATAATTAATCGGGGGGGAGGGTCACTTTTCATATAGGATAACCTTTCCTACAGTTTCCCTCTATTATTCAGATTATATTAATGCAGCACTAGAAAAAGCCATTCCATGAGCATTATAATCATAAAATTTGATGAATGTAGCACATTATTCTATAGATGGCCACCGATTTTAATACCAAAATCTCAGAACATACTCCTCTTACAGAAAGACTATTAAATATAAACAAATAAATAAATACAATTAAAATCCATCATCTATTTTTTTCTGAATATTGACTCATCTTTTTATTCTCTTGTCTTTCCCCCTCCTTTTCTCTTTTATTAGTTATGATTAATTTCATTCACATCTGTATTATTTATCTTAGATTTTTATTGTTCTGCATGTTGTTCTCTCACCTCTCTTCAGTAACTATTTGTTCTTTTTCTCTCTGAAAGGAGTGTTTCTTTTCCATTCACTCTTTAATGCTTTTATGTCTATCACTCTTTACTGACTCACACACTTCCTCTCCTTTTCCTGTGGTCTTTCTTATTTTCTTTCTTCTGATTCTTTTCATTGCACTCTACTCTTTTTTTTCTTCTTGTTTTTTTTCCCCCTACCATGTTAATTTTTCTTTATCCTTTATCCCTGAAGTCTCTTTTTTCTTGCCATTGAATACCTTCCTTTATCTCTTTCTCATCAGGGGATTTCCCTACATCCTAATCTTACATCTCTTCCTATCCAACATATGGTGTCTCCCACCCTCTCATTCCTGATGGGGTCCTTCTTCCTGTAGTGCTTCAGAGGATACATTTACACTGACAGAAATGCTATTCTCCCATCTTGCTCTTTCACCTCTTGCTTTATTTACACTGTAGCACAGGCTGACTCTTACCACATGCTTGGCAGTCAGTCTACCCAGGGTCTGGATCTTGCGATTTCCCTCAAAAATGATCCCGAATATTTTCTACTCATGAGCCACCTGTGTGTAACCCGGGTGCACGTGCTTTGTTGGGAGCCTCCTTCTTGCTTGGCAACAGGGTCTTGGACAAGTCAGGGAAGAAGCCTTCCACCACAGTTTCCTTGGTAGATCATATAATCTTCCAAGAGCTCCTCTTTCATGGCACTCTTGTCTAAAGTGTTTCTCCTTAGAAACCACTGCTAAAGAAAAGAACAAGGAAGCAATTTTTAAAACACTTTATTCTTGGACAATAAAGGAACCACATCACAAAAAAGAATACCTGCATTTGTCTCTCACTCAGAGTTTATCCCTCCCACAGTGACTCTGCAGGCTCAATAGCTCTTTGAGGCAGACGATACTCCTTTCTTCTTCTCGTTACTCTCCTGTTTTCCTCGATCATCTCATCAGCGAAGTAGGGACAAAGAGCAGGTAGGTCTGGAGAAGATAAACATCTCCTGATAGACCTTTGCTCACCTGTCAGGTTACTCACCACTTTGTTACCCTAGTCAAAATGTTCCTACCCAATTTTCAGACAAAGGCTGAGACAACTGGCTTCCATTAGGCAGTCTAATTGCTCTTGGCAAAGATAGCAAACTAAACATCTTCTTCCAGTTCTTACGTTCAGGCTAAAAATAATTAGGCATCTGGTTTTACAGCACTAGCTGGATAAAACAATCCAGAAGGAAAGTGCCATGGACAGTGAATCTGAAACACAGTCTGAAATGAGATACACACGAAACATGATGTTTTCTTGCACAATGGTGTATAGACATTACTTCATGAGTGATGTACAGGCACAAGAAATAGCATGTCACATGCCTGAAAAATATTTCTCCTACCCAAAAGGTGCTCTCCTCAGACCAATACTTCAGTCTGAACAAAACAGTAACTCTCAAGTGTTCCAGTGACACAGCTGCTCTTTTTGCTCATTGCTGAATAGTGCCAACTTCCAAACCACTTTTCAGAAAATAGCAGCTGAGGATCATAGGCAGTTCAGATATGGAAAGAGCTGGAAGGTGTGAATCAAAGTCCCAGCAGGCATAAATTCTCAAAAACCCCCTGGAAACAAAAGACTGAAAATTCACCTAGAAAGTATCCCCACAGGGAGTGTTAGTCACAGTCATGACGCAAAAGTGAAAAACCAGCCCTGAACTGAGTAACCGGGGGGAGGGGAAAACAGCAAAACAAAATAAAAGATGCAAAGCCTGGCTAGGGCCTGTGACCCAGGTTCCAGAGGCGCGTTCCCCTCACAGCAATCTCATCAAACCCAAACTGCAGTTTGCTATAGTAGTTCTGAAAGTGCCAAATGCAGAACAGCTGGTTGTCCATACTTCCCATCTGAAAACATTGATTTAAAGCTTCGCGATGATTTCCAGCTGTACTTACATAGAAACCCTTCTGTTGCTGAAGAGTGTGAGCATGCTTAGAAAATCACTGAACTCAGAATTTATTTAAAGATAGATTTTAGACATTTCTAAAATTGTATTGCAATCCTCTGTGCTTACAAAGACATATCCATCTTTGGACCTTCTTTAGATTATACCATCTCGATATTGTGAAAAATTTCATGCTTCACAATTATAAGGCTTGTTTTAGAAGATTTCTTCTGTCTACTGTGTTGAGGTCATCCATGAAAACTACACATCACTGCTGTGTGGAGTCTCCCACTCAGTGTTGCAAAGTTCTGCTGAAGGCTTTTATGTTTATGCATTATCATGATCCCTTCCATTAGTTCTGATAAGACTGGAAGGATCACAATCTGGAGACACAACATTCAGATATCCTTCCATATATTCCTTCCAATCCTGCCCTACAAGGGGGTCATCTAAACAATTTCATAATCCATCAAACACTTGAACACTCTGCAGTTATTAGTCACCTGGGGAAATGTACAGCTTGGGGGAAAGGGCATAGTTCCAACATGAATGCAAATATTAGTGAAGGCTGAGGTTATGAAGTTAAAGGATTTTCTCACAAAGGGAATATTGTCCGGAAGATTTAAATGTCAGAAGTATATGAGGGGAAAATACCACCTCAGTGAAAAAAAAAGAGCTTTTCATAGAACTAGATGAAAAGGGCATGAAGTAAGGAATCCAGAGGAAGACAGTATAGTCCTGCAAGAGCCCAAAATTGGAATATAAACATCAGAAGCACCAGAATGGAACAAGTGAGTAAAAAAGGAGAAATCTGAGAATGAAGAAATAGGGCTCTGTCAGACATGGTATACGAGTCTGACTACACATATTTCAAACTGGTGTGACAGCAAGCATAAAATTTGTCCTGATGTGGCCCAGGACTAGCCTGCCTTGCTGGTAAGACATACCCCTAGCTCATGCTGACTTTGCTGCCATCAGGAACCTCAGGGCCCCTCTGGGCAGACCTCAGCCTGTGCTTCTGCTTTTGATCACTGTGTCACAGGAGCAGGAATTCACATTTCCCTTTGCAGGACCTTATATGTCTCTTTACAACCCAATCTCATCTCTCTACAGAGTGGCTATTCCTTCCTGAGTATGCACAGCTCTTCCTGCTGTGTCACACACAAATCTGGAGCAGCAGATGCACTCAGTGCAATCATCTAGGCCAGCTACAAGGATGCTGAGCACTGCTGGTTCCAGCTTTCACCCTGAGGAGCTCTGTCTATGAGTGGCACACAGTTTGACTTTGAGCCATTGACTACCACCAGCCAGGCAGACAGTTTTTCATACTCCTTAACATAATGGGTTGCCAGCCAGGACACAGCGGCACAATTGTAACAAGCATCTTGCTAAAATCAAGGTAAGTGATATCCTCAGCTCTCTGCTCACCACCAAGCAAGTTGTTTCACCACAGACGGTGACAAGATAGGTCAGGCACCATTTATCTTTGGTAAATCTGTATCGGTTTTCCCAGTCACATTTTTGCCCTCCACACGCCTGGATAAAATAGCTTACAAGAGGACATGTACCATAATTTTCTCAGAGACAGTAGCAAAGCCTGGATCTGCACCTGTTTTGATCTAATTGTGATTTCCTGTAACTGTTTTCAGTTTAACACCACACGCAGTGGAAGGACACAAAGGAGGTGCCTCCAAATTTTGTGTGTAGCACTTGAGGGCAAGCCATGCAAATTGGCACAGCAAAGGTAGATGCTCTTGTAACACCTAGGAAACTCCTTAGAGGTTCATTTGGGTCGTACAGCATCCTATAGGTGAGCTCAAGGAGAGCTGGAGAGGGAAAAGGAAAGAAAAATCCTGTCTGAACGGTGAAGAATGTCTTCAGCACATGTGTCAGGACAAGCACTGATGGTTGTGCCTCTCTTTTCCCAGCAACTCCATACAAGTGCAATATTGTGCTGCCTGCTGCGAAGTCCTGAGTGCCCGTGGAGTCAGCACCCTCACAGGCCTGCCCTCCATGAGAACATACTCATATCTCTTGGGGGGTTAGGCTCTCTGGGAGGGTTTACTTATACAGGCCAGGATGTATTCACCTGCATCTTCAGATGTCTCTGTTCAGGAGCTGAATCTCTTGTCTGAGCACCTCAAAACCCCAGGGGAAAGCATTTCCTTGATACATTCAATAGAATAGATGCCTGGGTGTATTTTTTATAGGACAACACAAAAGAGCTCTTACAAAATACCAAAACCATATTTTGAATATATGCTAAAAGAAGAAAGATTTTTGTAGAATAATACAACAGTAAAGGAATGAAGTTATGGCTAATATATTTCTACTGTGGTATGTTCCTGCCTTTACTTTTAGGGGTGGTTATTTCACCTTTTACACTGTACAGTTAGCTCATAAAGCCACAGAAAGGCTACATTCTTTTCTAGAGGAATGCAAATATTAGCTATTCAACAGTGAGATGGATTCAAGGCCTATGTTGGCACAATCAATATGGTTTATGAATACTTAGTTTATTAGCGTCATATATAATTAATTAAAGCCAGGTAGACTCCTTTAAAAAGCAATTTGCTAAGCTGTCCAACAATACAGCAAAAAATATTTAGCTAAGAGGCATAATTTAAAAAAAAATTATTTATTAGATTAAAATTATGATAAATACTTTTCTTCTGAACCTGCAGTTCAATTGCAGCATTGTCTTCACAAAAATTCACAACTATGTAAAGAGGAAAGACAAACAAAAAATGTTATTTTAAATAATAAAGATTTAAAAAAATGTAACATACTACAAGAGATATTTCCCATCTAAAAGAGGTGGTAAATGAATGCATTACTTAGTTCAGAATGATTTAAATATTGCTTAATAATTAATGCGCTGCTGTGCTAACGTGGCATTATAGAGAAGAACTAATTCAAAGGCAATTAGTAGTATTAGATGAAAGTTTTGCTTTGGGTACTTTTATTATTTAGAAGCTATTTTCTACGATCAGTTGAAGCTCGATGGCTGCAGCTGCCTGCTCCACACTCGTGTGTGGAGGAGATGCAGGTACTCAAGCTGGTGAGTCCTTGCAGCTCAGAAAAGCAATGCCAGAACAGCTCCCTGAATTCAAGCTGTCCCATGAGTGTGCAAACATTTTTAACCCTGCCACCCCCTCAGCATTGCAGCCAAGATATACGGGAAGAATGCAGCACCCTGGCATTGTCTTGCACTTCAGTCCCATGGAGAGGCAAAGGTTAAGAATGAGGAAAATTAGGCAGACAGCCCTGTGTGGCCCAGAGAAAGACATGCTATTCTGTGGGGACCAACTCCCCTGACATAGATGGGAGAAAGCTCTGTGAATGAGATCATTTTGACTTCCTTTGCTTACAGGCTAATGTGGGCTTTCTTCCTTTCAGCCGAAGCAGGTCAGCCGTGCGCGGTTCAGTGCCGCATTGGAGCCGCTTCCGAAGCGCCGGTGCCCGCGCTGCTGCTGGGCTCCGAGGGTGCGACCAGGGCTCGGCCCACCCTGCAGCCACCCTCGGAGGGTCCTGCACCCTGGAACCCACCACCCTGCTCCCACCAAGATCCCTGCAGGCAGGCCCCTGGCAGCCCCGCACGCCCGCGGGATGCAGGCACAGTGGGCTGTATTTCACACCACCTCTCAGGAGTTTATTAAAAACACATTCGTGTACACCGGCCCTCTTCCACAGCATTCATTTTGGACAAGGGGGCACTGCCCCAACATTTAAGGGTGCCGCGGATCACGTCCTAGTCACAGTGACCATCCACCAGACAGACACTCTTTCTTCTGCTGCTTCTTTGGTGACTTTTTTTAATCCTTGGATTACTTTACCCTCGAACCCTTTTATAGTTTGCTCACTGAATTATGTTCACTCCAGAGAAGTGAATCCAGTTCCTTCTGTTCCCACAGTAATCATCAATTCAAGCTGAAGTGAAAGGGTCAAATTTAAAGGCAAGAAAACGGTGGTGTAAATTTCTCATTAGCAAATCAATGCAAATCTGTGAAATTCAGTATCATTGAACCACAGTCAGCCCTGCTTTAAGTGAAAACAAATTCCATTAATTTCAATGGGAATGGAATATTTTTTACTCTCCACTTTATCCACTGGGCCAAGTTGCCTCTATACCTTTGACACTGCTATGAATTTGAATTTATTGGGGAGGTCAGCATCTCTGGCACCGTGAATATAAATCTGTATGATTTACCTGCTGAGAGTGGAGTGGAGCTGAAGTAGCACAAAGAAAGAGCCAGTATAAGAAAATAAGCTTGGCCACCATAACATTTTCATCATCCCTTTGAACCTCACTGGTGGTGGCAGCTTCTACCTACTCAAAATGTGAGCTGCGTTAACAGATCCAAACATTCAAGGACTTGATGAGCAGATGGCTGGGAGGTAGGACACAGAGTACCCAAAAGGAGGTTGCTGTGCATACAAAGAAAATGCCACTCCTGCTATCCCAAAGCCTGCCCTTGACTGGCACTGTTCCCCAGAATGAGTGATGCTGCTGGGGGAAGAAAAGCAGCAGAACCTCTCTGGAGTATTGGCTAAACACATGCTGAAACGTAGTATGTTATCTTACACGTATTAAAGTCCTCTAAAACAAATTAGAAATACTGATAAATGAGGAGAACCCAACACAGCCCCCAAAACCTAAAAAATGTCCTTCAACCAAGTAAAGACTCATCTCACAGCCCTCCACAAGCATGTGCTGGCTGATGCCCTTCCCAGTGGATCCTGGTGTGCCAGGGTGGGCACAGGAAGAGTGCCACCCTCACTGCAGTGATGACAGTGGGGGCATTCACTGCTCCTGGAGCATGGAGGGAAACCTGCCACGGATATCAGCTGGGGCTGGGATGCACCCTGGGCTGGTGGTCAACAGCAGCTCGCCACTTCTACATCCATATTCTTTCTCTGTTTAATTCAAAAGTAACTGGCTTATTTAAAAAACAGCGCTTAAAGCCTCTGCACTTAGTTCACTTGTGCTTAAATGTCTGAAATTCAGTTGTAGTTTTACATATTTATGTGCATGTATACATACTTAAATAAATATCTATACATACAAAGTATTAAAAGTAGACCTACATATAATATGTATACTTACATATAATATTAGAAACAGAAAGAAATACACTTGACTGTGAAATTTGCAAGCTTTTAAGCTTGCAAAGCTAATTACAAGCTTTTTAATGAGCCTTTTGTCATTTAAACTTTGCATCAGAGCCCATTTTCTCCTCTTTTTCGAAAGATCTTTCCCATACTCTGTCATATTACAAACCCCCTTGCAAGAGACTTAAATTCTTGGGTTGGATAGATGCATCATTCAAATTGGGTCACATTCAGCAGAAATGTTGTCAAGGTCAGCCTTGGCTGCTCTTTTTTTATTATTTGTTTTTCACATTGTCCAGATTTGCTTGATATCGTTTTGCATTTTTAGCACTTGTTATCTCTGAAAACCAAGACGAAGAACCATTATACCAGATTCATCTTATCATTTCTGAAATAAATATGAACAAATAAAAATGTGAAGTGCAAGCAGTTTGGAAACAATGCCATATTCTACACTGGAAATATTTAATGGATTAGATTCTAGTTGGTCCCTTTAGGCAGAACTGGTTTTTCTGCGCACACACGCACATGCAACTAATACTAAAATTCTCTTAAAGAGATTTGTGGGTACTGAGGTCTGTGTACTTGTGCACCTACGAGCCTCACAAAACTTCTATCAAGGCTAAAATGAACTTGAGAAGAAACCAGAACAGGATGATAGCACCTACAGGTGTCAAGGTCACCAAACTGCACACCAAACACATGAGCACTCGCCCACTTTTCCTGCCATAGCTATCAATACATATTTAGACAAACCTTCTTGTCTGGAGGAAGCACCAGGGTCTGAGCTGCTGCCGTGTATCTGACTGCCAAACAAACCTGAAACTGGAGCTTGGTTTGTGATCTGCAGCATTGTTCCTCTTTCGACACTCACCGAATACACTTTTCTGGAAATGGTAAAGATTTGCAAGAAATTTCAGAACTGCAGATGTGAGGACACACAGCCGGATTGAAATTATTGTCCCTGAATATTTTAAATTTCAGATCTGGATTCCAATCTAAGCAGACAGTCAAGGTTGGATTTGCTGTGGTCAATGTCTCTTGAGCTGCCAGTTGTATTTCTTACACAAATATCAGGAATTTTATGAAAGCAGCTGTTCTGGAGAAGGGTTTTTGCTATCCTCCAGACTGATTTCAGCTGATTTGCCTTTACATACCCCATACCATACGCAGACTCTGGGAAAATGCACTTCAGTGTGCTCTGTAGAGCAACTGAGATATGAATCTGTATCACCTGCAAAGACTCACCTTCCCACTTTACTCCCTGGTAGGCCTATAGATGTGAAAAAATGGAATGGCAGATGACTGAGTGGGATAGTACCTAACACAGAAACTCCCAGCACTGTGGCGAAGGCTCTCTCTGTCTCCCCTCCATCCCTTCTGCTGGGAACCACAGGAATATCAAGAGCAACACACACAGCTGCTGGATATTGCAAGATCTCAAATATGCAAACTAGCAGTTAAAACCTCATCTGGTCTTTGCAGATCTGCTCTGATGGAAATCACTTTAGTCTAAGCTGGAGCATCCTGCATTGCTTTAATTTCCACTGGCTTTTGATGACCCCCTCTGGGGTGCTTATTCTATCAGGATTTAACTTTGTAGCGCACATGCTCTCTGCCCTGGTATGTACTGTGCATGTTACTTTATTCAGCCAATGCTTCAGGAATTAATTAGTTGCTGACTTCTAGTGAAATTCTTCAGATCTAACGGCCTGTTTTTGAGGAACCTAATTAAAAAACTTGTTAAGGATTTATTCCAACTCTGTGTGGGCAACATTTGCATCCTGGTCCTGTCCTATTTATTATTAGGAACAAGAACTGAAACATGCTGGTGCTGCTGGTGCTGTCAAACCAATGCATCACCTCTTAGTGGCTAAAAAGAACTGAGTTTGCTCTGCCCTGAGAAAGGAAGGAGGAAGGGAGACTTGACTGCTGGCTACAGCTGGCTGGTGGAAGGATGAAGAGAAAGTGGAGCCAGACCCCTCCCAAAGCTAGACAGGGGTAGGAGAAAAGACAAAAGATAAAAGATGGAACATGGCAAATTTCAACTAGGCATGACAGAGGTAATTTTCACCGTGAAGGTGGTGAAATACTGGAACAGAAGCCTAGAAAGGTGTGGGATTTCCATACTTTAATATAAATTTCTTCAGCCCTGAACAACCTCTTCTACTCAAAACTTTTTTGAGCTAGATGCTGGACTACACACCTTTACAGGTGTCTTCCAGCAGAAATTATTCTGTGATTCTAAGAGCAAAATAAGGAAGTAGATTTAATATAATATGGCTGAGGGTACACATTTCTCATTTTCCTAAGCCATTTCCTAAAAAGACTCCAAAGGACTGTGTCTCACCTGCTGTATTCCAAGTGCATCTAAAATCCCAAGACAAATCACAGCATAAGATTAAAATGTCAAAGTGCCTCTAGCTCTAAGTGACTTTACTTCTCTTTCATGCTGGAAACATTTTAAGCTTGGCTCCTGTGTACCATTTCTGGCAAGGGAAGTCCTGCCTCACAAACCTGTTGACAGTCAGGGGACTCATGTGCATATGAAAAAGGGTGGTTCAAGCACATTGCCCCTATTCGGCTCTCCATAAAGCTTCTGACAGGAACCTTCCCCATGCCTTTTAAAGAAGTATAAAAACACACATAGGAAAGATTAACTGGCCAAAATCAGCAAGTTAAAGGTAAGAAGAAATGGGCTGTTCTACAGCAGAAAGATAGATATGAGTCCCTACATCTACAGAGGATATATTATAAATACAAAAGTTTCAAAGAAGAATGACAAGGACGATTAATAACTTCCATATAGGAAAAAGAGAAAAAAAATTAGGCTGGGAGTCTTTAGTGTGGAACAGAAATGACTTAAGGTGAAATATGTTGAAGACTATAAAATCATGATAGGTATAGAAGGATGACTAAGAAAGAAATTGTTTTGCTGTTACTTCCAGTACAAGAATCCTTGGTCATCAAATAATGGCAAGAAGGACTGTATCCAGGACACAGAGAGGATCTTTGTGTGATTGGTGATGCATGTGGGAAACTCCTTGGCAAAGGGGAAACATACTGTATTCAAGAGCAGATTGAAAAAGCCCTTTGACTTTTCTAAAAAAAAAAAAAAAAAAAAAAAAAAAAAAAAGTTTGCAAATTATTTTAAAGAGAAACTACACTAGAAACCCTCTGACTGAAAATTGTCAGAAGATAGAGGAGCATTAGCATTGATGCATTCCCTATTCCTGCTCTTTTCTAGGCATTTAATCATGGCCATGACTGATGACAGAGCTAGCTGGAAAGCAGTTGAGTTTATGTCCTCTGACCTTCCTTTGGCCAGGCAAGAGATCTGTCAGAGATGCCCACGCCATGCCTGCATGCAGCTGGCTCACCCATGGCTGTTGGCTTCCCTGTTTCCTGATGAATTCCTCACCCAGCGCTGTGGACGCCTGGGATGGCCGATGCACATGTGACCTCCTGACCAATGCAAGCATGTCCAGGGGTTGCCACAGGAATCTTGGCCATGGGGATAAATCTCAGCAGACCTGAGACGATGAGACTGGGAAAGTGAAACCACTGGTGGCCTCAGCTATGTCGCCTGAACCACGAAAAAGCTGGATTTCCAAAAGGATTCAAGCTCTTTGCAGGAATCTCAAAATGTGTTTTTCAAGATAGCTACCAGATGCCTAGCTCCCCTCGACTGCAGAGTGATAGCACTTCTGAAAATACATGAGGCACCTATCTACATCTTTAGGTGCTTAACTCTCTCCAGTGTGCTGACCCGGTGCCCTCCAGAACTTAAAAATAACTCTGCCTAATTGGGCTCCTACTTGACCCCGTGTGGTTTGAGGCCTGCCCCATCTGCATAGGCTGACAGAGCAAATGAAAATATATTAATCTGAAGTGAAAAGCACTTATCGCAGATGGAGGCGGATCCCTTGAGGTACATATCTGATCCCAAAGTTAAGGACAGGCACGGCAATTTTAATATTAATACTATGTTTTAAATAATAGAGAAGGTGTGACTTTATCAATTTATGGCTTAACAAAACACAAATCACAGTGTTTTACACCAGGTTAAAGGACTGCAGTCTATAACTTTTCATGATTCTCTATTACAAGAATACTTGTAGTGGCAAATACTACTAGACAGGAAATTGCCACATGTGGGGTTTTTCTTCCTCAACAAAACAAAAGAGAAAGAAAAGAAGAATGAATACATTTGGGATAGGCCTCTCCCTGCAAGTGCATTTGTGCAGAACTAAGCTGAGCAGGTTGGAAGCTTTGATGGGCAGGATAAAATAATTTAAACTCCAAACAAAAGAGTTCAGAAAGGCAAAAGACTGAGCAGGAGGCGTGTCAGAGAACAGTATTACACTCACTGTGTGTGCACGTGTGCCAAAGCTGTCCCTGATCACCAGATGATCTCATACGTATGCATACTTATCTAAGCATCTCCTATTTTTTTCTCAGAGAGCACTTTTGTTATTAGACACTGGCATTCCTGTGTTTGGCACACTCAGGGTTCGTTTCCATGCCTTTGCTACTTTTTTTCCTTTCTTATTTTCCATTTCAGTATAAGGCACTTTAAGCACATTTTTTTGGCTGGTGAATAGGCAGAGAGATCTTCTTGTCCAACTCAAGGACGCATTCCCTCACATTTTCAAAGCAGATGATTAGCTGTACTAGGCTCTGCCAAGACAGTGGGTGTTGCATAGCTAAATCCTTGTGCAGGTCTTTGAAATTATTCTCTCTTGATAACTAATTGCAGCCGCTGACCTTCCCAGTTTCACATCCATCCACAGTTTCCCAGCAACAGTGCACTGCACCACCTACTATGACAGTTTTCCACTGGCTGTTATGTGCAAAACTGCACAAAAAAAGTTTACTTAGTACACTGCTTTAAATTCAAAAGCAGGTGAATGGGCAGCGTTGTGATCCGGGATCTGACCCCGCCCATCTGACCCCAGCGGTAGCCCAGAGCTTTGGGATATCGCTACCACCCGCTACCCTCGTTACGTTGTAGAAGCACGGAGGCCGTGCGCGTGTGAGCAGCAGCCAGCCAGGTGGAGTGGCTGTGCCCAGCCTGCCCCGCAGCAGTGCAGGGCTCCAGCTCTGTGCCCTGCTGCTGCAGGACGTGTCCCCAGCACAGCGGACACGCTCGGCCACGAGGCAAGCGGAGCACGTGTGATGGGAACACTCTCCTGCTCTCTCCCAGCCTCGGCTGAGGCAGTCTGCAGGGCACTTGAAAGGCTTCTCTGGAGCACAGTAATTATTAGTGGAATGTTTACTGGGTCACTTCAAGTGGAAACAGAATGTCTTCAGAAACACTACACAGAGCATTTGATTAGCAGTGGAGATGAACCTGTACCAGGAACTCGGATTCAGAGAATTCATGTTCAGCCTTTGTGGCTGTAACTCTGCTCAAGTCAGGACGCCCTCTTCCCCCAGCTATTTATTTAGCTGAAACGCATAATGTTCTTGTTAGTTCAGCTAGGGCTGGATATTTCTTTTTTCTCTGTTCCAAGAGAAGCATTGTTCTACAAAGGAACAGCCTGAGTCTAAAAGTAAATAGGTTAGCAAAACAGCCTGTGCCAATGGGCAACAGGAGCACTCTGGGTGGTTGAGTAAGAAAACTGGAGTTTGATTTCAGGTGCCCAAGTTTGAAAGCACTTGCCTATATTCCTCAGTGGTCCTCTCACACCCTAATTCAATTCATATCTTATAGAGAAAGAGAATTCACATATTTCTGAACAGCAGAGTGGTGAATCCTAAAACTGGATGCTTGTTGTAAACAAATTGAAAAAAAAAAAACAAACAAAAATCACAGCTGCAACTTCAAAGGTAGTTATCTGAGCCCATCACTGTGGTGCAGGTATATTCCTTGCGTGGTATTTCCTAACACTGAATGTACACGTGCATGAAAGCGAAAAACGATCCCCAGCAGCCGCGCCAACCTCATTTGAACATTAGATTATTCACTTTCCCAACTAATCAATAATTGTTATAATTAAAATTGATAGTTGCAAATAACATGACAGAGTGCTGCTGCCAGAATACTGATTGTGTATTTGGCTTGAAAAGATAGGCAGTAGCGTGGAACACTTATTTTCCAATTTGCTTTTAGCTGTGTGCAAATTGCTTTAGCTGTATCCAGCTGATTTAGACCTTGCCTGGAGGTACACTAGATTAATTGGGAGCCACACATTCATTGCTTACAGAATGGACTCTGTAATTGGTGAAATTTGTTAGTGCCAGTTATAAAATAACTATATAGTTCTGCTTTTTAGTTGTCCTTTCATTACTCTTTCAGGAAAGGGAAAAAACAATTAGAATCTTTCAGACGACCAAAATTGCTTTTAAGTCTTTATGTAAAACCACCAGTGTGACTACAGTCAATACTTTATGCAAGTCAACATTAGTGTGAATATAGTATTGATTTTTTTTTCAAAACTGAAAAGCTCTTCAGCATACATAAGAGGGATTTTTTTGTCCTTGTTGTGACTGAACTTTAGATAATGAAACCATTATGTTCTTATTACCCAGCGCTTTCAAAAATAACTTTGTTCTTTTTTTGTATCTTAACTAGCTTATTATTAACCTAGAAAAAATCATTGTTGTTTGCTGGCACCCAAAAGCATTTAAAAGAGACTACAGCTTTTCTTAAATCCAGGCTCCCTTTTTGCCTATGTATATATAATAATGACACATAAAGCCTACAGCTAAATACATAAATATAATAGACTACTTCCAAGTTCTACATTCTCATGATTATTGATGGATTTAGGATTCAAAGCCATGACCTAGTTTTTTTTTTTTCAGGTTCCCTTGTTCATGACTTTACCTTGAGTCTAAATATTAAACTGTGAGCCAGTTTCTTTTGTTTACAAGAGCTGTTATGCCAGAGATGTTCTGCACCTTACTTGCGGTGCAGAGAATGGTGAAAGACAGTGGAGCGGAGTGATTTCACAGAAAAGGTCCATGGCCTGGCCCTGAACACATCCCCACTTCTGTGAGGGGAAAAGATGCTCTTAAACACATCGCCACCTTTCAGATTTTTGACTGCTCAGGAGACACACACAATAAGGCCAGGTAGAGGAGACCCTTGCAAAGCTCTCATTTACAGTTCCTGTGACCATACCAAGCCTGCAACCTTTCCCTAGCACAAAACATTTGAGCCTACTGACCAGTTACAAATAAACTAGATGCTCCAAAGACAGTCTCTACTTTCACAAGTATTGCTAAAAAGGCAAAGCAGAGATGGCCTGTTAGTGGCCTCATGCAGCAAAAATTTAAGAAGTTCACACTTTATTGAACATCAGGTACAGCAGTATTGAAAAACAAAAGAGATCCACTGAAAACTGGTCTTCATTAGCCTCACTGGTCCCAGAACTATTTGTTGTTGTCTCCTTTCCTTAGTGATTAGCTAGCAATTTGCTTTTGATGGTGTCAGAAGATTGGGGTAATTCAGCTGTTGATTCGAGTAGAGCATCCGACCTTGATGCTATCACTAGGGACTAATGGATAGTAAATTTAAGCAGCAACCCAGGGGCAAAGCATAATCTAAAAGAGGTTCAGGGTCGTGAAAGGGAGATGGGTCTGGTCTGCATCCCTAACTGCTCTTAGCCACCCTGATAAAACCTCCTGAAAACTTTCCTGTGTTTGCCTCACAGAGTCAAAATCGAGTAGGTTTTCATCCTAGTGATCATTGTATACTAGTCAAATGAGTCTTAGAATGAGTCAGAGGGGTAATCATATTATTGATAAATGTTGTCTTCATTAAATCAACGACTTGTTTTGAAATTTGTTTTCCCTATTAGCTACCAGATCCTTCCAAGAATCTGAATGATTTGTCAATGAATTTTGTCCTTTTAAAAAAATGGGCAAAAAGGCCCCAAACTATCAAAACTGAATTACTGCAAGCTTATTTTTCTCTTTCAGTTGAACAAGGTTTCAAACAAACAAACAAACCACAACAAGGAACTAACCCACGAGTCTGTAAAACATTACCAAATATATGAGGCACTTAATAGGAAAGTATAGTACTGATTTTGACCTTAGGAACATATGAAATACTGCATCCTGAAGGTTCAGCTGAGCTCATCTAAGCTGCACACTGAAGTGCTAATGTTTAAAAACAGAGCAGCCAAAACAAAAGCAAGCAAAACAAAACGATCGTATCCCATGATGGAAATATCCTTCTTACAGCAAAAAATACTCAAAATGTCTTCTCAAACACACATCAGCCTATTAATGAGGAGATATGGGCCCTTTACACCGGTGACTAGTAATCTAATACTGCCATTTAATGGGGCCCAAAAGAATGCAAGAATTGATAATGATGACAAACAACGAAAGAGAACAGTACCAAAGGTTTCAACTTACTGCAGTGAGAGGAAGTGTAACTGGAGACACACACTTTTGGTTTGCCACATACAGTCCCTTGACTGATAATTTTCTACCCTGCAATAAAGTTCTCTTTCTCTACAATTTACTCCTGCCTTCAGAGGGCAGACAGGGAAGGTGTATTTTTGCTGTACAGCAGCCTGAAGCAGGAGAAATCATGTCCCCTGGGGCAGGGGAGTTGCGTGTCAGTAATGCAAAAGGTGTACTGCTCGCTAAAGAAAACCTTTTGTCAGGCCATGCTTGAACTTTAGGACTGACCCATGCTTTATCCTGTCTTATCCTCTCTAAGTTGCTCAGATGTATTAGGGTAACTCTCACCTCTCTCTCTGGACTGTAAACACCCTGTCCCTTGATGCTGCAGGCCCGTGCCACTGAGAAAAGCAGAGCGCACTGAGAGGGCAGTTCATAAAGCAGTGGCATGTGAGCCTGTAGCAAGCACGAAACAGCTTCAGAAGAGTCAGATCTGCCCCGAGGACATTTGCCCAGTATTAACTCCACAGTGAAGGTCTGCCTGTCCAGTGCCAGAGCTTTCTTTACAGGGACTCACTGCAGTTTGTATTTTCACTGTCTGGGCACTCACCTGCGCCTGCTCAGTGACTTATGTGACACCACTGCTCCTTGTGCTGCTTGGGTGACCTTGCTGGGCCCACAACACTCCAAAGTTCTGTATTTTATTACACAGCACAGCACCGAAATCTTCAGAGCAAACTCAGAAGTTTTCTGCCAGGTCACTTTTATGTCAGTGCCTCCTGTCCTGCCTACGTATCAGGGCCAGCTTTAATTGTTCCCTCCCCTTTCCATGTGCATCTTGAATGATTTGCCAGGCCAACACACTGATGTACATATACTGCTCTCCTTAAAAGAAATTAATTTTAGTGTATGTTCACTAACCCTTTTACAAGTGGGACAGGTTTTAAAAGCTTGTGACCTCATGTGAAGTGCAGATGTGAAATTCCAAAGCTGAGCAGTCATTGCTATTTCATTGCCAGTGGGCTACAAAAGCAACCTCTAAGCAAACTGGTATCAAATCACACATATAGCATTTATGTGTGACCCTGTAATATAGGGGAGAGTGAGTACATGAGCATCTGAGAGAGTACATGTGCCTATACTCAAGGAAGAAGGAAGGAGCTATATCAAATAGCAATTACTTGCTCTGCCTCAAGGGACCAAATCCTTATCTGAGTTGCAGAAGAGCCTGCCTAAGCCTAATGAGAGGTGTTCTAGCATAAAGAAGTGGACTCTGTCTTGCTATTTTTAGTGTTTTCTTTCTACAGCAGTTTCTCTACACTTTCTTTGGGGAAATATATCCAAACATGGGGACAGACTCCTGACAGATCAAAGGGAAAGTGGTCAACTGGTTTCAGGGAAGCCACAAGTCATTTAGGGTCTGAGGATTTGGCAATTTCTCTATTCAAGGAAATCAGCTTCTTTCAAGCAGGAAGATCATGAATTAGGGCTGCAGATACTTGTGGCAAAGCTTGGTATTAAATTGTTATGTTCCAGTGCACGGCATGGAACATGTTGTCATTGACATTTTAACGACCTTTTCTGTCTGGAGCTCTACTTGAAAATCAGTGGCTCGATGAGGCTCATCACTGCAAATACTTAAGCTGACTTAGTGACAGAGTAGGGAAAGGTATGGACAAAAGGAAATTATAAAAAGCCTTGCTCTGGCTTTTATAAGCAAAGGAAGAGCAGAAATTTCAGCTGTTCTTGCAGTCCATGCAGCCCTTGATGTGGTGCCTCTCACTCTCTTCGGGGGAACAGAAAGCCCCAAAGGAAGGAGGCAGTAAGCTTGCTGAAGCAGCCAGCAGAGCTGACCACTGCTGAATAGGGAGTTCATTAATGAGAAACACGTTCTCTATACAGAAGGTGCCTAGTTTGAGTACATGTATTAAGAGCCAGCTCCTTTTACAGCTAATTGTCCCTTTCAGTCACTCTCACTGGAAGGAGAGAGGAAAAAAATGCTCCTGTACTCTATTTCTAGTGTCACTTGGACTCTCAAACACAAGTTTATACTATTGAGGAAAGAAGGGTTAAAAGTAAGGAAAAAAGGTCTGTTTTTTTCTTGGTGGTAGTCAACTATGTAGGGGGTTCTTCAGTCTGGGGCTTTTTATTCCACATCTGATTTCCAATGTTTGATTTGAAACATACAAAGACAAAATTCCTCTTTAACCTTACATTTGTCCATTTAAGAAAATATTAGCATGCGTCTTACTGAAGCCCTTTCCCTGCATAATGTTCTGTAAGAAACAGCCTAAACACAAATCCATTAAGAGCAGAGATTGCACATTCTTGCTCATTCTGAAGGTGCAGCCAGGGCTGGGGGCTTCTGGAGGCTGGCAGGTCCCACCCCACTGACCCCAGCCAGGGGCAAGACAAGCAGGTTACAGCTCTAGCCCAAGGCATCCGTGTCCCTGAGCCAGGGATGAACAGCCTGGACTGAAATGGGAGTTCTGGGCCACCGAGAAGGGGTGGGGAGAGCAAGCTCCGTGGGTGGCTGGGCGGGGCGCGCAAGTCTTGGAAATATCCTCAGGGCTTTGGAAACAATTAAAAGAACACAAGTAATTTACTTGTCAAGATGGATGCCTTGATATTAGTCCCCGGTACTGAGGGTTTAAACAGGCTTTCAGAGGGCCTTTGCCTACTGATCTAATTCTACTTTTTATAAGGCATTGCTGCACTATTGCATGAGGAAATCTTGTCACATTGTGTTCAAAGCAGTAAGCAACCACCATCCTACCATCAGCAAACTCAAATGATAGATATCATGTAATTAATTAACATACATCAGTATTCCATTCTAAGTGACCACAGAATGCTGCTGAAACATCTGTGAGGCTACTGGGACTGAACTACAGGTATCAGCTGGCTCTGCAGGAGTTCATTTGTTTATAACAAAATCTGCTCTCGCAGTCCCCAGAACATTTCTTTATCATGCTATGGTGGAGATTAAGTTTTCTTCATGAAAAATATTTCTAGGCTGCAAGTAATAATTACCTTTGCTCAGTCCTTAAGTTTGCTAGTTTATCAGTATGGATGAGAAATTTCAGAGTTGCTTCTGAGGTTAAAAGCCCTATCTAGCATATGTTGCACAAATACTACTCACAGCCAGTGTAAGAATTTTACTGGTGTCTATCTCCCCACCACTAGAACATGCACAACTTCAGCTGATCTCTCCTGAATGAAAACCTCTTGCATTTCTTGGTAACAGTAAGATTCGCCCCCTCCAAAAGAAAAGAAAAAAGAAAAGAAAGAAAGAAAGAAAGAAAGAAAGAAAGAAAGAAAGAAAGAAAGAAAGAAAGAAAGAAAGAAAGAAAAAAGAAAAAAAAAGAGAAAAAAGGAAGTAAAAAAGGCCAACCTTGCAAAAAAGGCTGAAGCTATGAGAACGTAGGAAACACTGACCTAGAAAAAAAAAATTCCCGCGGGAGAACTGTAGTTCACAGTAATGCTATAGGGTGTTTAGTAGAGAGAGCTACATAAAGTGCTAGAACTGAAATCAGAGCTCTCTTTCTAAAGCAGAACAAAGCTGGCACATTAAGTAATGACTGTATGTCTCCAGTTCTCTCTGATGCAGGGAGATAAAGGCTCAGACCTTCCTATGTGGGCTTCGTATCATTCAAAATTTTGAGTCATTGGATGGTTTCAAAATACCTTTGAAAACTGTGATTTTTTTTGTCAGTTACCTTAAGCTCCTTGTTAACAGTGGTCTGTCCTAGCTACTCATGGCATCTTGTGGTATCATCTATGAGGTGCTGTAGCTATTATCAAGAGGTAGCTATAAATATGAACTATGCTGTATGAATTTGAAGTGAGACATGTTCTGTGTCCCAAACACTGTAGGCTAAAGAGAGGCAGGATATATTAACACAGTCTAAGACAGAGAAAAAGGCGCAGGTCAATGGACGAACTGTGATACAAAGAAAGAGAGAGAACTAATCGGGGTCAAGCTCACAAATGTATGCAGAAAGCTTTTAGATGTGCAAATAGAGTTTTGATGACATCAGATGGATGTAAGAGGGCTCATTAAGCTGGCAAGTGACACAGAGAGGGGAGAGGAGAAAAGAGAAGAGAGTGTGTGGCAAGCAAACACTGGAGTGAGATTCTGAGAAAGAAACATGAGGACAGTACTTTTGTCAGTTGTGACAGTGACAAGACTCTGATGCCAGAAGGAAATATGAGTTAGACTCCCTGCCTGACTCTTCACTGGTTCCCTGAGAAGAGCCAGGGTGGAGAGTTGTAGAAGGGCACTGTAGTGTCCTTTGTTTATGCCAATTTTTTTTGCTATCAACAATCCCTCGTGTGCATTTTAGAATGGATTCAGGGATGCTCTAAATTCATGTCCTTTGGGGGTCCTTGTTCTGACAGCAGAGTGACAAGTGTGACGAGTGACCAAATGGTTAAGCCCAACCAGTGCACCTATCAGAAGAAAGGAGGGGATGCGCGGCACAGAATTAGCTGTGTGACTTCTCAGGTGTTCCCCAAGGCCACCAGGCAATCCAAAATTACAGAACTGACGTTATGTTTCTCCTAGCTCCCATTTTCACCAGCTGTAGGTTAGCCCTGGTAGCCAGCCAGCTCAGCTGGTTAGATCCCAGTCCTGTTTCAGCCCCCAGAGCTACATGATAGCTCAAAAAGCACCCTACCCCACTTTGATGTTCATATCCATTTTTTTTTTTTTTGCCACTGCAAGTATCAGAGGCAGTAGCTCCCTGGCTGGGTTTTTGAGTCTGTGTGATGGGCTTGCACTGACAGACCTTTCATTTCTCTAGCTGCATTTACATGGACAGACTAGAAACCCAAATGAGTGTACTGCAGAAGCCCTGCTTCACCTTTGCAAGACATCCAGTAGCATCTGGATGAAAGACAGAAGCAAGGTCACTGTTAGCTGCTGCTGGAAGGGCAGGGTGGTAGAGGTCAGCTAGAGGTAGCAAAAAGTATAATTCCATCCTGTGGAAAACAGAGTGCAAATGTATCTGCATTGTGATGCTTCTGCTCCCCTTTTTCAGTGACCAGCCTCTGCAGCTCTTAGTTCCCAGGTGTATCAATTGTCTTCCTTGTATTACTGCTTCAGTTTGCTCTTCCTGTGGATGCTCACACCGTGGTGAGATGACCTTGGCAGCCACACATCAGTGCTCAGACATGTGGGGGGGATACCCTTTGGCTTTGGGGCATGCTGAACCAGAGAGTGTGACACTGTGGCACAGCCTTTAGGGAGGTCAGTATGGAGAGTGTTAAACCAAAAAGAAGGCTATGAAGATGGAAAACATAATAATCTTAAGTGAAGGAAGACAATAAATGGCAATAGATGTTAGCCACTCTTACAAGGATACAATAAAGCCATAACATCATTGTAATTTTAACTGTTGCTTACTCTATATCAGTCAGAGTAATTCATTCCAGTTATTTTTGACATTTAAACCACACTAAATCAAAATCACCAATAGTGTGAATTTATAAGACCTGTTTTGCTGTGGAAGCGTTAATGGTTTAGGCGGAAAAAACCAAAAGTGAATGGTACATTTCAACACAAAAGCCATCTGAGCCTTTACTATAGAAGTAATAAGGCATTTATTATTTCAAGAGCCCTGCATTCACAATATCCCCTTTTTCAAAGAAAACACCCCTTCCTTCCCATTTTTTATGAGGCTAACTTGTAGTATGTCACCACTGTGAGACTTCTGAATGTGTTCAGAACAAGACAATAATAGTAAGCCACAGATGAATGATGTGTAGTAAAAATCAATAAACCTTATAACTATTCACTAAGGGAACTGATTTTATGCCTATAAAAATAAAACAATTATAGCAATATTAATGGCAGATTCATCATAGTAATATAAAAGTCCAAGTGTGCTTGTCTGTTGGGAATCTTTAATTCATCCTTCTGTATTAAGTATTCACAAGGTAGAAGAAATGGAACCAACTTCAAGAACAACCTTTAACTTGCAGTAATTCACCCTGTCAAAAAAACGCCCAACAAACACAAAACGAAAAAAACCAGTAAAACTTTAAAAAGCCGTTTTGACAATCAATGTAACTGGGATATGCAAAAAAGGAAAAAAGTTAAAGCCTCAAAAACCTGACCAGTAAATCTGATTTTTTTCACATCATGATTAGCAATTTCATGTTACTGTGTACTGTGTTAACTGCATTGTAACAAAACAGGTGGTATAGCCACATAAAATATTTATTTTGTGGTAATGCAGGTTAAACACAGCAAAGGAATTTTTTTTTTTTTTAATTCACAGGTCCTCTGTTTTTAGGCATCTATTCATTTTTGGGGGGAAGGGCAATACAGATATAATAGGAAAAAATCGCCTATAATTTATAGCATACAGAGCTGCTCTAAAACAGGTATTAGAGACTTCAGTTCCACTAATACCATCCAAAGTGTTACCATGGGCCTTTTTCGAGCCTATCAGGGTCAACTGAAAGAGGTCCATCTGCCATCTGGCTTGGACCCTGCATTGCCCGCCGGGAGAGGACAATGGCACCGGCCCAGCAGGAGCACGACCAGGAGCTGTGCCATTGCTGCAGCCTCTGCTATCTACAGCTATGACACATCTTTCAAAGTGGCTCATAGACACCCAGAAATCAAAAAAGAAAAATAAAATAAAATTAAAAAAAACCAAAAAAACCCAAAAAAACCAAAAAAAAACCAAACAAATTTTTTTTCATTATTCTGATTGCCAAATTACTTAAGGCAAGTAAAAAAATGAAAGCATTTGATATAGGTTTTACATAAAATAAACTAGGTTACAGCATAAAACAAGTAAACAGGTAATGGCATTAAAGTCTCTCCTCTAAATCTGGGTAATTGTAAACATTAAAAAAAAGACTGCAGGACTATTCAAGTAATAGAACAATCACAGATGTCTTCTCGTATGCAGGCTATTAGGTTATCTGCCATTCAAGATTATCAAAAAAGACATTTCATTATTCACAGATGCTCATTATCTCCATTTAAAATCTATACATTATATACAACACAGTTTTTGTGGTACTAGAATCCCCATGCCTTCCAAAGGTATATTTTTCACAATACACAATTACAATGAAACAGTGAATACAGTAACATTTTACACTGATGCATCTTAATAGGAACCACCAAATAGACATCTACATTGTACCAAAGTGTCATCACAGTTAGCCTCTCTGAGAGCTTGTGGGAAATACCAGAAGGGTATGCAAGGTTCAGGCACACTGATACATAACATTATTTATTTACAATTGGAAAGGAAAAAAGAGAGAAGAAAAAGAAAAGGAAGAAGAAGAGAAAAGAAACAAACAGCCTTTTGCAGTTAACGCCTTCTAAACATGACAAATACATATCTCCATTTAGTGTGTGGTTCGCAACTTAGCAGCAGACCCTGTGTGCGAGCCTTGGTACTGATACAAAAAAAGTAAAGAATATATATATATTTTTATATATATATGTATATATATATATACGCATATATATATATATATAAAAACAGAAGTCTAATTACAGCAACATTTGTTACTCTGTGATAAAATCTGCAATTTACAAAAATGAAATGACTGGTTTTTGCCTGCCATTAAGGCATTTCAAATTAACACCATGGAACTGATGTCTGTAATAAAGCGCTTCCTCATGTGATCCAGTCACATGACAATGTTCATCCCCAAATTCATCATTCTCTGAAAAGAGAAGGAAAAAGGTTTTAGTAAGCAGCATCCTTGCCTCACACTTTTTGTCCTGCACCTTGAATGTATCATGAAATGAAATCTGTACAAGTATTCTCAAACCCAAGAAGAAAAGACATCAAGCCGTGTCCTCATCCCTCCCCTGCCTGGAACGACATTCTAGGAAGTAACCTGTGCCAGGATTTGTCTTCTGTTCTGATACCCTATCATCCATCACTCTTTCAGGGCTACAGACCTTTCTTACTCATATAATTCCAGCTAATGGCTGCTTGTTTCAGCATCAGCTTGCAGACAGACACCCGTAACAGGGACCTTCAAGGTTCTATTTAATACATTAAACTGAGGTTTAACATGGCAGCTATGAACAACACCCTAATGTTAAAAGATGCTTTGGGATTTTCACTGGATATGGGATTATCATGATACAGAACTTTTCCTCTTGACAACCTAGTAAATAACTGAGAGGCAAATGTGTGAAATGGGTATGTAACCTAAATACGAAGCCATTTCTAATGGGCTCCCAAACAAACCTCTCTGAAAGCAAGATCAGCAAACCAGGCCGACTTGCAGAATAGATAAAATGCTAAGTTTTTCTGGTCATGCATGGAGTCAACTGAACATTAATATTAAAATAATTTTATTAAAATTTTGGATCTTAAATTGTATTTCATAATCTCTCGTTTTCTCTTAATACCAATCCTTAAAACACACTCTGTGGAAAATCTCAGAAGACAGACTAGTTGTTCTTTCTTAATGACCTATGTTACAGTTAAAGAACACAACTAAGGTAGGACAAAATGTCATTCTAAGGAGAACAGAACTGCAATTAACCCAAAGTATCAAGCTTTTTCTCAACCTTAAAAACTGTGTAGTACAAGGAAATGCACACCATCAGGCTAAAAACTCTATGATTTGCTTTCTCCTCTCTGTGTGACGATATATAATTTATTGGCTATTTACCTTCTTTGTGCAGGAAACATACCAGATGCAGATGCCTGTGCAGCCACCTGCTGAGTGGCAACAAGGGCAGCAGAGGTCAATCCTGAGGGAAAGAAGAAACAACGGAATGCTGATGTATGTCTGGTTTTAATGGATTTTTGTGCTCAGAGAAATGCTAGGAAGGATCTTTAAAGCAAACAGCCAGAAAATGTGGGGGGGGTTAACACTACATAAATGGCAAATATTGCAGGCAACATTGTTAAGACAGCCTGCCCAGTATGATCAATATACCTTTCTGTAACAAACGGAATTGTCTTTGATAGATATTCTACAAGAAATTACAGCATTTCGACTTACTGCTTTCCTTTCCAAATACTGCACTGCATGATGCTAAGTGGTTTGTATGAGTTCATGAATAGGAAGCTCAGTAGAAATAATAGGTACCAGGAAACAACAAGAATCAAAAGTCACAGTGAATTACAGAAAAGACATGCCAGCTGCTCAGGATACAATACTTTCATAATAACTTAACATTTTTACAGTTTTGCTACTGAACAAGCATAATGCATCCCAAAAGGCATATGGAATCACCGAATCACACTGAGAAATGTCAAGACTTCTACACAGGAAAAATAAGTACTGAGGCACCAAGTGAATGTAAAGAAGAAATGTCATCATTTAGCCACCAATTTTGGTAGCACGTACTTTGCTGCACAGGAGGAAACCTCCTTTTAATTCGGCTAGAGTCCACAGTTAGAGAAGAAACATTCAAAGACTGGTATAAAACCTAGGGAGAATAAATTGTATCTCACTGTGCTGCTTTTTCCCTGACTGCAACTTTGTGCATGGCATTTGCCAAAATACAAAGAGTCCTCTTTCAAACAGTCAAATTATAACAAGCACAAACCCTTGTGACTGCAATGCCTTGTACATAAAATATGTTCAGTATAAAAAGCTTTTGTCTTTGCTACACTTCCTCCATTGCTTACACAACCCTAATTATACAAAAAGGAGGTTGTTTGGTTTGGACTTTTTACTGCCTTTCAGCCAGTTAATGTCAGTTTGCGGGAGGAATCAAAACATTCATGTGGATGACAGCCTAACTGGTACATCTTTAATAATGCTCTGACACCCAGTTTTGGAAACAAAACTTGGTATTTCTCAGGCATGAAGCTATTAATTTATTGCTAGCACATGCCATGAATTTTTAAGCGTCCTTCCTAAATGTAAAGCACTTCGGATTTAACAACGGGATCTCTATTCCAAATGCATCATGTAGTCATGATTTCCTATGTCAAGGCAACAATTCCATGAGGCAAGCCAATCCCACGCACTGAAAATTTTCTGCTCACCTTGAAATGGGTCATACTGTCCAGGTATAAGGGGGTAGCCCATTCCAACATGTGTATGGTGGTGTGTGTGGAGATGCCGCTGGCTGAAAGGAGAATGGCGGTCTCGCTCCCTTTCTGCTTCCCGTTCACGCTCAGCTGGTGATTTTTCCACAGGCTAGTAATAGAAATTGTAAGAAAACTGATGTGAGAATTTTAAAAGGGATGAAATCACAACCAAACCATGTGCTACTACCTGTCAGAAACCTTTTGAATACAAATGCTTAAGCTAATTTTTTCTGAAGAAGTATCTCTACTGGAATATTTGCACTTGATTCTAATCTAATGGTAGTCTTTCTTGCTAATGTAAGATTTCCCAATGCACAGAGATTTTAGGGCAACACACTGCATCTTGAAGATGCCACGGTGACTTCTAGTTTTGGGCTCCCTGAAGCTCGGCTGGCTTGCGAGTGCCTGAACAACCTAGGTGAACTGCTGAAAATGGATGTTAATTAATCCTCAATCTTCTAAAGCACTCTGGGGATAGAGTTTGACTGAATAGCAGAAAAACTTTTTTAAAAATGGAATGAGAGTCAGTGACTTGCTCACAATTAAAACCAGCACCAACTTATCTGAAAGTGAAATAACAGTATTTGTTCCAACTTTGTAAATCTTGTTTGTAAATCTTCAGAAATGTAGGCTGGTAATCAGCTAGTTGGAAAATGTGGATTCTTGGCAAATACAAGGAGGGGATATTATCGAATCCCATAGCCCAACTTCTCATTTCATTATCTGTTTCCAAGCAGGAGTTTCCTATTCAACTGCAAAAATCTGTGCACCGGGAGGTATCTCTGAATCTGTATTTCCATATGAGTCCATTCAAGACAGGAAAACTCAGCACAGAACTGTGTTAGATGTGTGTGTCACTACCAGTTTGTGCCACAGAAGCATCTTGACTATAAATTGCTTTAATTGTAAGCAGTACTGTGAAGAAGAATCATGCATTCATAGCTTGATGCCAGACTGTGTGCTTCCTATGATTACGTTCCTGCCCTACCCCTCCCTGCACGAAACACTCTTCAGTAAGAACGGAGGAAGCCTTACAACAGGTGACTTGCTGCGATACTGGTTGGCATGCTGCTGGAGCAAATCCAGTGCTTTGGACTCAGTGGTTGATTTTGCATTGATGCTTGGGCTGGTATTGACCTTCTCTGCCTCTTCTCTCCCTGACATCTTCCCATAAACTGGATAATGAAATCCTGGAGAGAGATAGGCCCCTGCAGGTAAACAATAAATACCACGTCAAGTTACTGTTTTTACATTTTTATTATATCAGGGTAGGAGGAGACAATGTCAGAACTGAGAATAACATCAAAAGCAGATCACATGACTACCAAATGGCACCGCTGCTCTTCAATTTCGTATTACCTAATTTACCCTGATGAATGGAGGTTATAAAGAGGGTTGAGTTGATAGCCATTTCAGACATTTATGGGTCCTCTTTAAGTAAAAGGAATAGTAACTATAATGGTTCTGACAGTAAGTGCTTAGAATATTTTTATAGGCAATAAACTATCTGTCAGTCTAACAGCAACAGCAGACTGTCAAGTGTTGAGAAACTTAAGAGTTCATAAAAGGAACATCTTGTACTAAATCAGTTTCATCTATGGAACTTTCCCTAGTGGAAGCACAAGCAACACAACGTCACCACGAAGCTTCTAATTTACCCTAGCTACTAACAGAAATAGTAAAATGCAGGCTTTGCTGAACTTGAGGATGCAAATCTTAACTAGAGCGCAAGACAAATTTCAGAATACATACCAGGGTAGCTGTGCATTAGGACAGGAGAGACTGCGCGATAGGCTGGATGGTTGGGATCGTACATCTGCGGATACGGATAAGCGTGCAAGTACTGGATGTATGACTGATGCTGACTCATTGGTGAGGAAACTGCTACTCTAGCACCCCGAGAGTCCTTCCAATTTACAGGAGTCTTTTGATCATCGTTTTTTATCTTGCTCTCATCCACTGATTGAGAATCAGAACGCTTGACCTCTTTAGGCTCCTCTTTAATGCTTGCTAATGAGACAGGAAGGTTAGGCAGGGAACTTTCCTTGTTAGGTGTTTTTCTAGGGCTGTCTTCTTTTAACTTTTTCTCACGATCAAGTTCTTCTGGTTTTTGCTGATCAAGGTATTTGGGCTGATAGACATAATGATGCCATGTTCGTGAATCCGGATCCTAACACAGAGGAGAAAAAGATTGTTCTGAACTTAGACGTAGAACTAAGTTTGTTATTGATATTTCCCATATTTCAGTTAATGTATTTTTAATAGCTGTTTTAATACCATATCCCTATTACATAGAGGAGAGGTTTGCTTGCTACAGAGCGCCTCGAGCTCAAAGTCAAACCAATATTCCCATGAAGGAGCAGGAGTCTATTATGAAAATTTAATTCAATTGCTTCATCTTATATCCTTCTTCATGCCTTTAACTAGTTTCATCACGAAATACATATGCAATGTAATAAAGTTCTGAGACCATGTTATTCATAAAACATTTTAATTAAAACCCACGGAGAGATTTTTCCCACTAGAGAGCAAAAAGTATCTGTGAACCACAAAATTAGAGCTGGCTAATGATATGCCAGAGCATTTAGAATACCTGGAACAATGCACATGAAAAGCTGATCTAGCTGGAAAGATTCTAATACTGCCTCTGATATTACAAACATCCAGGAATCAGTGGAAGTCAGACATTAAAGCAGACTTTTTCAGCTGACAATCTTATTTTAAGTTTGTAAAGTTACAGATGGGGAAGTATTTACTGGATCAGGATCACATGGTTTAAAGAACACGTACTGGGCACTGTAAATACTTTTTTACATAATATATTACACAGACCAGTTTATAAACGTGTGATGGAATTAGGTAGGTGGGTTCTTTACAACACCACAGCAAACTGGTATGGAGAAGTAACAGAAAGACTTCTTTTTCTAATACAGGATATGCAAGAGCTGATTGTAAACATTTTCTCCAACTGACAGACATTTATGGCACACGCCACAGAAATATAAGCACACAACTAAACGCTTGGACAGTCTGGTTCAAATACTCACTTGAATCAGCAGAAATCTTCTCCTACTTAGGGCTGTACCATCCCACTTCCTTTAGAGCTCCCTACTCCCACTCCCCTGACCCCACTGTACCTTGAAAGACAGCCCGTAAGGGTGAAGTCTGGGATGTACCATACACCAGAACATGAAAGCACCAAGCATTGAGGCTCCAGTTCAGAGCACGGAGACAGTCACATTGCCTCAAATGAAGGCAATGTGACATCTACGAAGGTCAGCATGAAGCCACTGGATAAAATTCTGGTTACACTGAAGTCAATGGCAAAACTATTGCTGACTTCAATGGAGAGAGGATTTCATCCATTGTGTAGGTCTGTAGGGGCTTGAGGTTGGTTGAGGAGAGAAGGGGAACTTAACTGCTTCAGAAAGGTCACCTTGGGTTAAGATAAAGAGCTGTGCTTTAAGCCAACTCTTCAAAGAGCCAGCTCACCCATCTTTAGTAAATGCCAACTGTCATTTAACAAAAAAAAGATACACTTCAAACCATGTTTCAAATCTACTTTAAGTCCTCTTACAAAGAAAGCTGCTTATTTTGCTTGAAATTTCTCATTTCTGAACTAAGCAAAATGCTTAGAATTTACATCTAAAAGAGAAATCTAATTCTATTTTATTCGTGCATATAATTTAAAATAGTCTATTCAGGTCTTAAGCCTGGGTTCTGTCACCACCTTACTAGACTTTTTAATTTATTTTTTTGTTCTTTTCAAACAGCTCAACTGGAAGGTTTATTGGTCTATTCACAGACTACAATACAATCTAGCATGAAAAAAGGATGGTGGAGCTTGTTTGGCTGCAGAGGCAGAAGAACATAGCAGAATCAGGGAGAAAATATCACATGACTTAAAAGATAAACCAAAACACTCTTGTTCCATTCCCTGTGATCTCACCTGTTTAAATCGTGTGGTTGGATCTACTCCTGTTTGCTTCATGGAGTCCATAACGGATTTCATCTCCACAGCCTCCTTTATAAGCTGGTGGTTTTCCATTTGTTTGGCTTTGAAAGTGTCAGACTGAAGCTGCTGCTGGTGATTGGAAAGGATCTGTGATTTACTTGTCTCCTCACCTTTGTTAGGAACTGAAGACCCTATTTTAGTGTTATTTTTGCTGGACTCTGGAGTTGAAGGGGCCTTTGAAATAGTGGCAGATGGAATATTTTTCTGCTTGTTGTCATCCTTCCCAATCTCCTTCAAGGGGGGGTCATTCTTCCTTTCACAGTCCCTCCCACTTTGTGCCATTTTCTGTTCTGCTAGTCTCTGGTCCTCATAGTATTTTTCATACTGCTGCCTGTAAGCAGGGTTGGAGGCCATTAAGGACTTTTGGTCCATATAGAGCCCATAGGCATACTGTCCATAATAAAGTGACTGAGCAAGTGCAGGGTGTCTTTGAGTTATTACTGACTGATGTTGCGGCTGCAAATTAGAGGAAGTGCTTTCGCTTTTCTTGGCATCTGACGATTCTGCCTTCTCTTTCTTTTCAGCCTCTTCCTCAGCCTCTTTTTTAATCTTCAGCCCCTGTGGGGTACTGCTGTTCCCAGCTGCTGGGGCACTGACCTGTCCAGAGTGCAAGTAACTTGGGGAATAATAAGGATCGTAGCCATGGTAATAGGGAGAATGAGACTCTTTTGCTTGAGCTGATTGTGCTGTGGTTGAAGAATGTCCTTTTACAACACCATCTTTATTAGAAATAATATCTGATGGAGAGCTGGCCTTTGACCTCATGCCCTCTGACCTGCTGTCAGAGCCACCATCATCAGCTGCATCAGAAATATCTGAGTAAGCAGGGCTGTTGGTTTTAGTGGCCGTGCTGTCTGCGCCATTCTGTGTCAACACGTGCAGTGGGGCCATGGCAGATTGTCCATTCACCAAAGTGCTGCATTCCATCCTGGAGGCACTCCCTATGGAAGGGCTGGGCGCATTGTCTGTGAATGTGTAAACTTTATCAGCTTCAGCCTTAATACTTGCCATCCTGCTCTCTTGAGACTCTGACAGTCCATTAGCTAGCACTTCATTCTTGTTGAGATGGTCCTTTAAAAAATGTCCAGATAAGTCTTTTCCAGACCCTTTTGAATCCTCCAGCTTCCCCAGCTTAGAATCCATCTTGGGGCTGCCCGTCTCTTTGCTTTCTTTGTCCTTCAGCTTTCGCTTCTCCTTTTTCTTCTTGTCTTTGAGTGATGTGAGAGCTGGGTTTACAGTGCTTGGCTCTCCCATAATTGTGGGCTTTGGTTGAATAGGTTTCAGTGGAGGGCTCTTTGGTGTAGCCTGAACAATAGTAGTTGTTAGAGAGGGCAGTCCCGGTATTGTCCCTGTAGTGGTGGTTGTAAAGGCTGTAGTAGGTATAGCTATTAACTGGGGAGGAGTTGGTGCTGGCGCTGGGGCAATGGGCCTGGCTGTTTTCAGTTTGGAAAGGTTTTTATCCACTTTGCAATTGTTTGATTTCTTGCCTTTGTCACCCAAACTCTTCTTGTCAATTAACCCTTCAGCCTCCAATTTCGGCATTTCAGTTTGCAAATTGCCATCTGCTACTGAGCAATTATCCAGTGTGGCTGCCATGTTAGAAATTACTGGAAGGCTGTTCAATTCACTGTTCAGACCCTTCTTTTTGCCAGAATTCTTGCCAGTTTTGGAACTGATAACTGAACCAGGGCCATTGCTGGTCAGCTCCCTCTTTCCCTTGGGGGTCCCTGGGGTAGCAATGGAGGAAGGAGATGTCGGTGCTTTTAGTGGATCAAAGCCTGGCAAATTTGTGCTTTGCTCACTGCATTCAAGTGCCACATTACTCAGTGCTTCCTCGCAGTCTGAAATTTTGTCTTCACTGTCAGGCTCAAACTCCAGTTTGTTTTCTGGGTCTAAGTGTGCATGAGCCTGATGGTAACGCAATCCGTTAATGTGCTTGTACTTCTTGTTGCAGTTGGGGTGAGGACAGTCAATCAACACTGGGGAAGAGCAGCCTTGGTCCAAAAAAGTAGCCTCGGGTTTCCCCTGTGGGGTGGTAGGAGTGCTTCTAGAGTTAGTACGAATGCGTTTTCCAGACTTATTGTCCTCTGAACTGGAGTTCAAATCTAGCTCCATAGGAGGCTTCGATTTCCTCTTGTTCGTGGACGAGGGGCTGGCTTTGACTTCATCCATGGCGCAGTTTGGGGGTGTTCTGCGCCCGCTTGAGTTAAGGCTGCCCCTCCTCCCCTTCCCATTGGCACCACCTCGATTTTTATTCTGAAGTCCTCTGGACTCTGCAAAACTCGCATCATTCCCAGGTACAGCCGCAGCTGCAGCGGACCTTGCCCGCTTTCCCCTGCCCCGTCCTCCACGCATTTCCAGGTCACTTGTTGGCGATTCACAAAACCTGTGCAAACAATAAATTTCATTAGCAGGAGCCATGAACTAAAAAAATAAAAAACACCACCACCACGTCCCATCAGAGAACCTTCACATGTTAAAGGAAAGATGTTCTTCTGACAAATGAGAATATTACAGTGTCAAAGGCATAGTCATTAAAAAAGGACAAAAATGGCAAGGACACATCCACATAATTAGAACAATGGAGCAAAAAATTTTGCTAACTTACAGAAATGGATTTTGAAATTAACTGCTCTCTGACTGATTCCCATGTATTTCCCCTTCCCTCTCAAAAATACAAAAGTAAAATAAAAAAGAATTTCCACCCCACATTTCACCCTGGAACAGGGAACTACTCGTTTCACTGGTGCATGTTTTCAATTACAACCAGTTGTCTTTTATTAATCTCTGTACAGTCTCTTGCCTGAGATTAGGGGTTAAAATACAGCAGAGAAAAAACAGACTCAGAATGTTTGCCTACCTAGGAGGGGCCCAGTCATGCTTTGTGCAGTCCAACAGTGTTCCCACGTAAGTCTTGTTCCTCCATGTAACGTTTACCACTAGGACACCTGTCAGTGAGCAAAAAATAAAGTATTATCACAGTTAGAACAATAACTGGGATAGGCTTTTTGTTTTGCTGTTTTATTTTCTTCTTTTTTTTTTTTTTTTTTTTTTTTTTTT
>VZRS01009350.1:143018-215571 GCA_013398055.1 Ifrita kowaldi
TTTTTTTTTTTTTTTTTTTTTTTTTTCTGTCCTTCCCCCACAGAGTGAGACGTTTACTCTCATTTGCTTTCAAACACTCTGGTCTGTACTCTTCCTCTTTTCTGGTTTCGGTGACCTCAAGTTAAAACCCACAGGAAAGACAGCAAACGACAAAGAACAAGAATGTGTGCACGCATATGTGTGTAAGACAGCTTGCCTGTGTGACCGTGTGTGTGTAATCAAGATACAGCTGACAGAAGGAAATGGGTTTTGCCATGTCCTGCTGTAAAACAGCAACACTCACCTCTTAATTTTGCTATTATTGCACATAATTGCTTTCACTTGGCAGCCAGCCAGCATAAACTAAGCACCAGTTACAGTGTTTAAATCAGAAGGTGACTGAGAAGAATAATCTGCTTTGCTTTGAAAAATATGATAATGATGCTTCTATTTACTTGAAATTACTCATATCCAAACATACAAACACACACATGTATGCACTGCAAGTTTTGTTCAGCAGATATATCTGGAAAAATGTATTATTTGCCTTGCTTTTGCTTCTGTGAAAAGTGAGGGACTAGACATGCAACTTCACCCACAGAGCAGTGAAGGTAAAAGTAATTGCAATATGTATTTATATACAAAGAGGAATCCTTTAAAAAACCTACTGTAATTTAATTGCTTTTCCACTTATGACTTTTATTAAATGCAAATTTGCCTGCCTAAAGCAAAATTCTAATTTCGTTTTATTTGAATTATCCCTGTAAAATTTGTGAATGATAAGGTTATTGTAAGTAACAAGAAAATAAATGTGGGGGATGTCATTCAAATGTTTTCAGGTTGCCCTCAAATGCTTCTTCACATAATTTATCATCATGTTTATGGACTAGCCAGCATAATGACCCCTTTAATTCATTAACTGCCATAGATAAACACAAGGTAGTATTATTGAACCAGACATCTCTTCTTATTTGAAAACACACTGAAATAAAAAATACATTTTATCTAACAAAGGAAGGCACAATACAAAATGTTCCCAATTTATGAGAGGCGTGAAGACACCAACTCGCAGCTGACAGCCTTGTTTTTCCTCTGCACTTCCCTTATTCTATCTGCAGCGTCTGTAACAGATACGAAGATGGCATTGTGCCAGAATGTTTCCAGCCCATCTTTTCTCTTTGTCTTACCAGTGCAATTTCTAATTTTGCACTAAAACCATCCCTCTCTGCTGCAGTGAGGTGAAGTTAACACGCAACCAGCCGCTCATTTCCTCGGGGGTCTTTTAGCAGCAGGGAAGTATTTTAAATGTTGTTAGCAGAGGTACCAGGGAAGAAGGGATTTCCTTGAAAATTCTCTGTAACAGATTTGATATTTATCCCCCGTATGGTTTTTCATTGTGATTATGCAACTGGAATTTTGTACACTGCGGTGAATTGGTCTGAAGCATGAAAGACGAACAGCACTTCCAGCCAGTGTCAGAGCCAGGCTTTGAGTACCTAGAAGGATCATGGTGGAGGTGTTTAAGGTGAGACTGGATGTGGCACTCAGTGCCATGGTCTTCTTGACAGGGTGGTGTTGGGTCATAGGTTGGACTCCCTGGTCTCAGACATCCTTCCCAGCCTAACTAACTCTGTGATTCTGTGACCAGGGTTAAAATGCCATACTGTATTTTTATGATTTAGGCAAACTAGGCAGCCTGCTGAGACACCAAGGCTGCTTTATCTTGCCCCCTGCGTAGGCATGGAGGCAGCCAGGGGTTGCTGGGGTTCAGGGAGGAGGAGGAGGAAGAGTAGAACAATTCAGTACATCCAAGAGGAAATACCTGTCATGGAAATAGGATTTCTCACAATGACCAACTCCAAGCTATGTTCCCACTTGCCATTCACACCCTAGAGAGGAGAGATTATAAAGGTGTTTCTCTGGCAGCCTTGATGCCTTCCTTCCACTACAACAGCTTGTCATCTGTGACTCTGTAAGGCTTCAAGTGAAAATCATGAGTATTTTCCACCGGTAGATTCTGTTATGGCATGCAGCCCATCTATCTGCAGCAGCACAGTTGTTCCCTCCAGCCCACATACCAGTGTTTGTCCAGTCTCCTAAATGTACCAAGCAAGGAGAGCTCTCTGACATCCCACGGAGTATTACTGACGAGCTGTCTCTGCCATTTGTTCTTCCCCAGCTAGTTCACCTTTATCCTTTCTTAAAAAAGTAACTGTTATTTTTGTGGGAATTTTTTGAGTTTGGGTTTCTTTTTTTTTCTTTTGTTTTGGCAGGGCGGGGGGGGGGTGCTAGTGAAGGTTTATTCTGACCTAAGCATCCATCTACCTTCCCAGTAATCTGGCTGATCTCTACATGCACTTTATTCATTTATTAATTTATATACCAGACCTAGGGATAGTCTGTTACCTATTGATAGAAAAGAGGACAAGGTAGCAGGCGCAGAATAGTGAAAATAATAAAAGCCCCTGAAATCAATACATATTTCAGTAATTCTAAGAAGACATTTAAATGACCTTCCAGTGTAAGAAAGTCAGTGTTTCAAAAGCAAACACAAGTAAATTCCTCCCTTAAAGTCTGCTACATATAGCATGTATACATACATATATTTACATATATATACTATATATACATATACATATATATACAATTTAACTCTCATTAAATTTGTTAGGCTTAGCAAAGGTCCCCTGCGAGTAGGAGAGAATATTAATCTCCACACTGTGTTAAGAGTAGCTCTGCCAAGGAATACATTTCCTTTCCCTAACGGACAGCACATTGCTCAGTCCCAAGTAAGATTCCACAGAACTGGCAGGGAAGGTAGCTCCTTTACTCCTCTAAGATTATCACAGAAATGGGTGAGGAGAATATAAGAAACATGGGAGGTAGGACTGATCTAAGGAAACGTGCAGCTGGTGGAGCCTTATTAGACCAAGGCACCGGAAAATGAAAATGGAGATGACTCAGTTGGTAATCCACACAATGTACTTGATGCAGTGCTGAAGAGAAAGGATTATTCTTCCAAGTCCAGGTATGCTGTTTGTCCTGGCAAGGAGTTCAAGCTCAAAACAAGAACCTCTGCTGAGCGTGAGCTGTCCCAGAGGCAGAGCTAGAGCAGTGTCCAGCTCAGCTCCAAGGATCAGCTCTGAGTACAATGGCCATGCACTCAGGGATGCACTATCCCTTCTCCAGGTCGTTCCAGCTCCTCTCTGTGCATGTGTGTGCCCACATACCCCCTCCAGCTTGTGAAGGAACATATCCCATACAGGACCAAACCTCTCCAGGGCTGTGTCACGTCATAAGAAGTCCCTGTAATGGGACTTCCTATTACATTAGACTACATATCATGTAGCAATAATTTATTTAACATTGCCTGAACAAGAGAGAAAGTGCACAGTCTGAGGCACCCACAGGTTTCTTACAGTCTGAACACAAAGATGAATTTTCACCATAAAAAAAGCCCAAGAGGCTAAACTTTTAAAAATATCTATTACTGAAGAATGGGAAAAAATTCAGATGCTTGTAATGAAGCATACCTGAGGGTATTTGGACTCTCTAAGATTCTAATTTAGGAGGAAACCTAGCCAAATATCTAATTCTGTTCTTGTGAGGTTGGCTCAAACAACAGTGAATATATAGTACATGCAAATGTTTCTTTGAGCAACCAAGGGTGTCAACTCAAAGAGTTTGACCAATTACCAGAGCACAGCTCACAAGAATTTGGTGTAATAGAGAAAAACTTATGTTGCCAAAATAAGAGTGTACATTTCTTGTTTTAATTTGGATTATCATTCCATTTGCAAACTATGTAACTATTCACAGTTACAGTATATCCAAAATTAGCAATAATTTCGGCAGTCTCCAGTGCCATGTGTCCTAAATTAAAGCAAAAAAGAATATTAGAATTAGAAGTTCTGAAGTTACTACCCATGCTACTCTCTATCATTAAAGAGTAGACACAAGTAGACACATCAAGTAGTGAATGTGTTATGTGTGGGAATTACAAAATGGTGTTATAACGTAAGAAAGTGGGGTCATGTTACCCAGAAGTTCTACAGTTCACCTACTGTAGTTTTTCCACCAAAATCCTTTATTAGCCAAGGCAGGATCGTACACAAAAGCATTAAAGCATGACAATGGTACACACCCAGGACGTCATCTGGTGCCCACCACTGTCCACAGAAGCTCCTCCTTTAACATCAAAGGTGATGTCATTGGCCTTTTAGGAGCAAGAAAAGATTCTGTATTTTGCTGTTTTCCTTCACAGTACAGGCACCATTATGAGCTCTTTTTCTTTACTCATCACAATCATAACCACAATGTTTATGGCAAAAAATTTCCCAGACGGGAAGAACTAACGCATGTCTGTAGGAGCACAAAGCCGTTTTACGTAAGCACTTGTGATAGATAAAATGTACAAAACAACTGTGACAATTTGTACTTGAATTTTATTATGGGATGAAAGGTCACGTGTCACAAAAGTGGTAAGAAAATAATTTCAGAAACCTACAGAAAAAACTTTTTATGAGTTCTGTGGATATAATGTATCTCTCCTTCCCCCCTCCCCTCTTCCTCCTTTTCAGTGACTGCGTAACAAAGACTGGAACCAAAATTTGCTATTTACTATATTTACTCATGCCATAGAATGACCTATGTCATCACAAATCGGAAATGAAGTAACTAAACTTGTTGCTAAGAAATGCAGATGTGCTATTTTGACATAAAAACATCACAATCAAAGGCATTTTCAGTACCAGACAAGGGTATTGCTCATATGGACTACTCTGGCCCTGCACTTTTAGCAGACCCATCTACACTCTTGTGGGTGTTCCTTCATTTAAAGACAAAAAAACCCTGAAGTATCTAGTCTAAAACAGATACTAATCTCTTTGATTTCCTGACTCTCTTTTTTGCAATGAACATAAGCCAAGAATTTTTATGTTTGTATTCAAAACTTTGAAAATGAGATCATGTGGTGAGCAATCAAATTACCACATTACTATCTTAAATGCAGTCCCTGGCTTTTAAAAATACCGGCTTTAGAAAACAAACATGTTCAAATTCCAATACAAGTAGACGCTTCTCAATTAATCAGACTGGAAAGCCTGACTTAATTTTTACAGCATAGGCTGCTTTTGTGTTCAGACCACAGCAAATGCTACAAAATCCTGGTTTAGTTCAAGCTGATTATTTTACCAGGAAACTCAGGAGACAGAATGGGTAAGCCTTCATTTTTGTAAAAGGAGCTGCTCCCGCTGCTCTTAGTAGAGAATCTGGCCGTAAGTATCTCCAAAATTCTGGAGAAAGCAGATCTGCTCAAAGTCTTTCTGAACACTTCTGTAACTGATTTGTTGAAGAATATTTAAATGATCTTTCAAAACTAGGAATGATTTGTCTGCTTTTCAGTCATCAAAAGTCATGTATGTTTAAAAAGTTATGTATATTTTAAAAGTCACATAAGTCACTTACACTTTAACGTAAGTGGATTCCTCTGTGGTCAAAATTCCAAAATTAAAAGTTCTGCCTACTACCTTTACTATCCTGAGTATCATTTTAAAACAACTTTTGCTGATGCCACAGGAAGATCTCCAAAGTATACTACACTTTGCAGTATTTTTTTAGCAAGATTACTTCTTTAAAAGGTTAATATGATAAATTCTAGTAGCAAAAATCTCTGTGGCATAGTAGTTCTTCAAGGCTGAGATGCAATCCTTGGTATAGTGAAGCATCACATCATTACTTGATGTAAAATTACAGCAAAACCAATTCCTTATATCTTTGTGATTAGTGAATCCACACATTTGTTTGCAAGTCAAATTTGATTTTCCTTTTGTCCCAGCCATGCCAAGTACAAATAACACAGACATGCCTGGGATAGCCAAACCATGGCACATCTGTCATCAGTGAGTACACCACCACCATTGATTAAACATGTTTTACTCTGCATCTGGCACTGCAATTTTTTTGGTCCCGCACGTATCTATTTGACATCACCTTCTAACAATACCTAAAGGACATGAAGTACAAAAAGCTACAAGATGAAAATCTATATTCTTAGGATTATCTCAACTTTTTTGTTGCCACTGGTTTAGTGAATGCAGTGTAACTCATTTGCCTCACAACCACCATATCCGCCACATCACCATCAATCCCACATCCACATATACACCTGCAATTCATCCAAGCATAAAAAACACAGAACGATGTTTACATTAGACTTGCAATGCAAATAGCTTATTTCTCCTTGATTGCTTCCATCCAGAAAGTAATCTAAAATTAACAGTAAACATTCTACGTATGAAGCCACATCTTATACACTGAATGCTGATCCGGGAGACGTACAGTTTATTTACTACTTTAATCACACTCTCTGTCTAGCATGGCACAAGAACTTAACTACATCTACAGCAGGTGCACATGTAACAGGCATCAACATCAGCCAGCCTGAGAATGTAATGATTGTCAGGTGGCCTGAAAATGCAACAGTGTTGGGTTGGCTTTTTTTTGTTTTGTTACGTTGGTGGGATTTTTGGGAGGCTTTTTTCAGAGCCCTATTGCTGCAGTGGATGTTTGAAAAGTCACTTTAACCACATCCTGTAATCAGACCATCTGGAGCACAGATCTGCAATTAGTCATCCTGGGCACTGGACTTTATCTGAACAAATACTGTACAGCAATGAAGATGAGAAGATTGGATAGCATCAAGGAAAAGAAGCATAATGAAACACATCTGGTACAGTCATAAACCGCTGAGGCACTTAGCTGTGGTGTTAATTCTGTATTCTGTACTTTATGAAAGCATAGCAAGTTTAAAGGTTATAGGGCTGAGACCCTAAACCCTGCTATTTTAGTTAATGTTGCCCTGCTGGTGGCTAAAGCTGGGCTACAAACTACAGTAGCTTCTGCAATGGCGTAAAAGAGTAAGATTAGATCTGTGTGATTTCCAGTAAGTTCTTAGTAATGTCAACCTAAATTTCATGGATACTTTATTTGAATGTCATATTCTTTCTTTTCTTTTCATTATGAAGTCATTGGTAAAATTAAGGTAATATTGAAAGTGGGAACTACCACCCTGGTTTGAAAATAGCTGTTATATAGAACCTATTCCCTGGACATGCATTACATATTCCAATTTGCATTCAAAAAAGAAGCAGCAATTATACAGTGAGGAGTAGCTCTGGGAAACATGGAGCCAGGCCACCAAGCAGACAACTTTTTAATCCCACCTAACAATTACTGTAATAGATTTTCTTAATCTAGAAGTTTATCCCAGTGCATATAAAAGAATAAACACTGAAATAACTGAAGAAATCCTGTTTCCCCACGAGCCCATGTGCTTAATACACAAAAGAATACAAGCCATTTCCATCACTGTCATGTCTCCTGCATCCTTTGTTCTGAAGCCTGATGGGCTGTATTGATTTGGGAAAATCATTGAACTTCTTGGAAAACTAGACTCTAGCTTATTCACCACCATCTATTTCTTTCTCAGGAAGACAGCTGGTCAATATTCAGCTGAATGGTCAGCTAAAAGAAGCTCTGGTTTCATTTCTTTTTCCTGCCTCCCTAGCAACATTATCCTCCTCCAGCTTTAGTATAAAAAACCCCAGCATGTTAGGAAGACATGCAGCTGAGGGTAAGCTGAAATGGTAGTTTCTTTGGACAAAGCTATGACTGAAATGCTGGGGGCAGGTTGGCTCTGGAAAACAGGGCAGCATCTAATTAAAGACCTCATGTCCCTTATTCATTATAACAATAATTGTATTTTTTTTTCAGTGTATATATTTCTTCTAAAGATGATCTGCCTAACAACTAACCAGTGACCAAGATCTAAATGCAAATGGAGAGCTGAAAGAAATATGAATGGTCCTAATCAAATACAAGGCTAAATTTCACACTCATTAAAAGACCAATAAAAGACTCAATGAAAACTGGGTAATACCCCAGAAATTACATCAGATTGGGTCCCAAATGGCTTGTTGATTTATCCACAACTAAATAGTTCTACTAAAATACGAGCTACTTAGAGTGGTGATTTTGAAAACTATGAAGCCACAGCAACCCACATAATTTTCTCCCGCCAGATTTATATCGAAGTGATTAGAATTTGGCAGGACCAGGAAAACTTTTGGATAAATTGCTGTTACACCTCTTGAATGTCAGACCACATGACTGCAGTGTTTACAGGTAAATGTGCAATTAATGTTATTATAAACTAACCATAGGCTTCTGACCTCTGGAGCACAACTAAAGAGGTAGTTTTTGTGCAACTCTTACCTTTTCTTTGGCCAGAGTAACTGAACAACCTCACTGTTTCACTGCTGCTTGAGAATAAAACTGCAGTCTTACTTTATTTCAGCTGATACTAAAAATGCGAGTTGAAAATCATTTAACATCTGTGTGTTCTCAAGAAACCCATATCTGTTTCAGAAATAAAGTATTTTGTTTCTAGCAGATTTTTTTCTTTTTTACTTCAGTAATCATAACTGTGATTCACATAGCCTGACACTGAAAAGTGTCACAGTCTCAATTTTAGAAGAAGGAAATGCTGTTCTGTAATCCCCTGAGTTTCCCACTCACTTTGCAAGGAGTGTTATTTCAGCTCCTGTGTTGCTGGCCTGTTGAACACATGGACACTCTTCTGACTTCTTGTAGAGCAAAAGAAAAAGAAGCCCCACAATCCACTGCCTTTGCTTGTACTCCAGGACCATATGTCACTTGAGATAAGCAACAGAACACAGGGCTTTTCAACTAATCTGTCACACTTGCTTCCTGAACTTTATATTAATTACAGGAACTCTTCAGCTACTTACTTCTCTCCCAAACTGTTCCTCCCTTAAAAGCAAGTAAATAGCAAAGCAAAACAAGCCTGGAGCGTGGGGGAAAGAGCTATTGTTTCAATACAAGAAGTAAGGCCAAAAAAAGGGAAAACCAAAACAATTTTTTTCTCACTCAGACAAGCATTCAGGAGTTCCTTTTAAGAATTATCTGCCTCATTTCTATTCTTCTTCTCAGACACCAGACCACAGAAATACTGTTTTCATCAGCAGACTGTTGAGAAACAGCTGCAGAAATGGGGAAGCTGGTATAAATTTATGCGGGTATGCATGTGTGTGTACATGTACAAAAAAAACCCGACAAAAACCCCAAAACCTCTTAAGGAGCTCATACAATTTTTTTCTTCCTAAGGCAAGTATTAGGATATCTCAATAGAAGTTTGTGTCCCAGCTCTGAACTCTGCTACTGTGGGAACTTGATGAGTAAAACCCAAGCAAATAACAGATGACAAAATGCACCTATAAACCTTCAGGTGTCTTTCGTGATTACTTTCCCAGTGCTGTACATCATGATAAAGAGCTGCCAGGTGCAAACACTGGTACAATTATTTATCAAACAGTAGAGTAACTAATGAAACATAAAGGAATGGAAGACAGAAGGGAGAGAATTTATGGAAAGGAAACAGCCTGAATAAAGAAACAATTCGAATCCCAAACCATGAAAATTCTTCCAAATCTGTAGACTGCAGATACCAGAATTGCAGTCGAGCCAGACAGACAATTCTGCTCAACCTCAAAGAGCTGCTGCTGATCCATGTACCTCATTGGGACTGAGACGCAGAGCCCCTTATAAATTATAATGCTTTATTTAAAGTCAAAGCATTTATTTGCTTTTGTGCCAGCTTTGGATCCTTTTCATCTCTAGCTTCCAGGCCCAAGAGAGAACACACTCCTGTAGCTCTGCTGGCAGCCAGCTGTGGCCTCAGTAAATCATAAAGCCTCCTAACAAGCCATTCTTTACAAAGGCCAACTGCAGTTAGTAGACATGACAACTTCTCTATTATTCCACTCACTAGAATTTAAAATAGCAATTCAAATCAGTGGCTGAAAACATTGAAATCTACTGAACTGCATTTTACATCTTTCTCTCTCTCTTTGCATTAAGCTTCACTGATTTCATGAAGACTTCATTGTCTTCAGCCTGGGAAAAGGGTAAGTAAACACCTAAGACAGACACATCCAAGACAAAGGGGAGGGAAATAAAAACATTTGGGATTTCTTTTGCAGAACTCCCTCAGGTTTTCTTGCTACAGCCAACAAGAGACAAATAACTTCTTTCATTTAGTTTGTGGGACTCGCAGGGACACATCATTTGTGTTTGTGGATATAAACTCTATTAAGATCTTAATACAGTAATATGCCACCATGAAACCTCACAGCAAAATATATAAAAATGAAAGTGTTCAATAGGCAAGCATTGGGTGTACATAAGAGTCCTATAAAAACTGCAAGTGTAAATGATGAATCCTGTTTCTTCTACCTTTTTCCCACTCATGCACTAAAAAGGAATCAATTTGGTGTGGCCAGGCTCAGCATTTCTAATTTTCCTCTGTGTAGAAAAAGCAGATCAAAAACCTTAGAAATCAGGGGCTCTTCTTCCTACACAATTGCTTCAGTTTAGGATTTGGTGTAACCTTATTTTAAGGTCTTTTGTTACTATAGCTAACAGATAATAAACCAAACTATGCTTGAAACTTCACCTTCTAGATTTGAAAACCACAAAACAAATATTATGCATTGCAAAGCTAAATGCTACGTAATTTTTACAGTTCTTATACCACAAACTAGATGTTTTCTTCGAAAAATAGCAGGCAGTGTTAGCCTTCCCAGTATAAAATTCTTGCATTTTTGTGGTGGAAGAGATGCCCCTGGCAGCCAAAAGTGTTTCAGTTACACGCTTAAGATACCAGTTCAGTTTTGTAAACAAGCCTAATGAACTGTGACTAATAGTGTTCTCCTTGAGCAGAAGTAAGGTAAAAGGGCTTTTGTTAGCATCTACTGAAGCAAAGTACTCATTTTGCTGGGACAGAACAAAAGTGAGCTACTTGTCAGCTAACCTACTTCAATAGGTGTCAAAATTCTGAGGAGAAGTTCACCATGATTTTCTTTCCTATGTTTTAAATTATCTTCCAAGTGGGTAAACTAGTAAAACATCTAGTTAACCAGCTGGCTTACTCCAGCTGCTTGACAATATTGATGAAATGCAAAGGCAGGCTACCAGCAAAATGACATCCCACTAGAGATGACTGTACTTTCTGTGAGACTCCTCCTCTTGCCAGCAACTGGTTGAACAATTTTCCTGTAAGTATCCTCTGCGCATGCTGTCCCAATTTCTCCACCTATTAATAGCAGCCTGGGTAGTTTACCCAGGCCTGCTGTGATCTATGCCTCTACTACAGCTTCTCTTGGCTTTTTCATGCACTGGAGCTGATCAACCTTTGACCCTCACAGGTTTAGAAACAAAACTATTTAGACCCTGAAGACAGCCCAGTGTTGCATAAAAGGTTGGCAAAAACTTAGGATGCTAAGAAACCTAATATACTCAGCTAAAAATCTCTGTTTCTTTTGGCAATGTAACATCCCTAAAAGGATTATCATAGGCATGCCCTCCCCCATCAAAAGTACAACCAGTATGATGACAGAAACACATATTTCTATACTGGGAGACTGTTTTCCCACGTCACTAACGGGGGCAGGGGGGAAGAAGACTGGACTTTCAGACATGACTTAATTATTTCCTTGGTCAGACAAACAGTTTCAAGATAAAGCTTACTTTACTCCAGAATCTACACACAAATTTCTGTATAAATTATTGATTGCACTTTGGCCTCATCTGAAATGTTGGCCCCTGAGGCTGATAAGCTCTGACCCCAGGTGACACATCCAGCCCTCTCACAAGAGGCAGGAACATTATTGCTTTGCACTGAGGACTGCAGCCCAAGAGCCAATCAATCAAGCTCCCTGACAGCTTTTACAGCCTCCTCGCATTAGGCCTAAGTCAAACTCCAGGGCTCCTATTGTTCACATTATTCTTTTCTTTCTCTGCTCTGATGAAGTTAGAGCAAGTCCAAGGCTTCAATGAGAAAGAAAGGCTATTATGAGCAGCTCAGATTTTATTGACTCTGAGCTGTACAACAATGGCCCCAAAGCCTTTTTCTTGAAAGTAACACATTCCTAATTGCTAATAATCATAGGCAACAAAGATCAGTCCTTAGACTTATGTGAAAGAAAGGTACAACACTGACATAGATAGAATTGTCATCTTTATATACTAAGAAAGATTTTTGAAGGTAATGTTATGCACACCAAGAAGGACAACCTTTCAGTCACACAGAACTGTCATACAAATGTTGTCATGTACCATAACATAGCTTGTGTATTGGAGAACCAGTGACCATAACAGATTTGATTTAAAATATCCCTAGTGGAACTGTGCTATGCTAACTGTGGACAAATGAATATTTTCTTCTTTAGTCATCCTATAGTATTTCAAGATCAAGATCACACTGTGCTGAAAATGAAAAAAACTTTCAGAACTAATCATGATGTCATTATTTTTTCCTAGTTTTCTTCTGAGGTCTGAAGATCATTTAAATGGGACTTCTACATGTGTGACAGGGAAGAACACTGACTTATCTTTGAAAACATTCGCCCTTCATTATTGCTATTAATTTTAGACAACTCTGTATTGATTTCAGCTGCATGCATAAATCTTAATACCACCAACAGGTGCTGTCACCGCAGACACAAAAACCTTTTTAGTGTAAGAATTTCAACATTGTGTAACATGACCAGATTTTGCAGTTGGCAAAGTCTTCCTTGTCTTTTTGGGCTTTTTGTTTGTTTGTTTGTTTTTGGGGTTTTGTTTTTGTTTTTGGTGGGGATGGTGGTGGGTTTTTTTAAATTAACTTAGCTGTAGCCTTAGATGATTCTGCCATTGTAACTTCAGCTTTTAGGAAAGGATCATCTCATTTTAAATTACAAACAAGAAATTGGTAGCCATAAGTGAAGACTTATTTACTTTCTTAAACCTGAATCTCAGTACTAAGGCAGTGAGACGTTTTCAATTAAACTGTTTCATCCACATATTTTTAGTGCTCCAACTTCACAAGTGCACTGAACTGGTATAAGACGCAGAGAGCTTTCTGGGAAGGTGCTGGCTGAAAGAACAGCAGTTTCCTTCTGCTAAGTCCTCTGACACAGCAGCTTGCCTTTTCAGCTCTCATTCAGTCCAATGTGGCTTTTCACACAAAACCAGAGGAGATCAAGTGCAGACTAAAAGCTTGTTTCAAATGAAGGACTCCCCTCCCTCCCTGGCTTTCAGCTGAAAGCATATTTATGCCCTGAAGAATGAGAAGAACTCATAATTTGTAGTCCATCAACTAGCTTATTTTCAGATTGTACTGAAGTCTCACAGTTATTTTGGTGGACATCTGAATAAACAGAGCAGTAAGCACTGGTAGTGCTGGAATAGCGTAATAAAAAGTAAAAATACAGTGGGCCTTGCAATTTATTTATGTAGACACTGCGGATCAAACAGTCACAGTATTAACTGTGACTCAAGTTTTTATCCTTACGAATATTCTTTTATTTCCTTTCTTTTAAATATTACCAACATTAAATTTCTTGTCCCTACAGGGACATAAAATGTGACTGAGAAAAACCAGCCAAGCAGTGTGAAAAGGTAAGCACTGCAGCACCTGGGACTGCACAGGGCTTGCAGTGTGCAAGGATTCCTGTTTACAGTGCTGCCAATTAGCTCTCACTCACAGGCACTGTGTTCAGCTTGAGCATTTTTTTTAAGGGAAATAAATGTAATGCTATTCTCGTCAACTTACAAAGCCGACAAGTAATGCTGCTATATTTAACCTAAAAGCTGTTTTTCATGGGTGCTCTGAATGATATCTAATTTAGAAAAATGACAGCGATTTTGCTGAGCTTTCCAAAATCAACACCCATTTTAGTTGAACAAAACAAAAGGCTGCTGAAGCACATTTATCTCTCTGATGATGTATATTCACTAAGTACAGCCCATAACCCACCTACTCAGAGCAGCTTTAGACAGCTAGCCTCACCCACAGACCCCCACCATTTAATGAACAGTCATAGCCAACAAATCTTTTACCAACAGCCCAGTGGTTGTTGTTCCTTTGGACTCCAGGCCCAGAAAGGAATTTGTCACAGCTTTAATAAATTTTACAGATGTAGTAGGTAAATGCAATAAAGAAAACAAGGCTTTTATAAAACAAAAATCGACAGAGCAGAAAGCTGCTCCTCAAGACTGTGCGCAGGCGCATGGGGCTTCTGCTGAAGTGAAATAGACAATGAAGGTTAGGAAGCATGAAATGACAGCCTTCTTTGCTTTTCAGGGAACGTAAATTTTATTCACAGAACGTAAATCTCAAAGTCATGGTTATCAATCTGCATGCATGAACACACAAGATTGATTTCAAGGAGATTTGGAAGTATTTAACTCATTGCTCAGAGATGCAAATCCCATCTTGTACAATCATTATTGTAAAAATAAGAGAAAAAAGATGGGTGACGTTTCAAGGGCTCTGCCTATACATTTTCATTTTTCAGATAGTCACAGATCATTAAGCTTCCATTTCAAATACGGACATGTCTGTATTGCAGCACCCAAATAAAGCTGTGTTAGTTCTGCATGTATTAGGGCAGCTTAAAACTCTTAATGAATAATACAGCTTAAATGAAAGACAATCATGAATATGTTTGCCACAACATAAGATGCCCATGCCTAAAAAGTCCTCCCTAAATGAGCACAAAAACATAGTTCAAATGCATCCACAAACATGGCAGCAGACCTAGTGTGGATGCAGTGCTGAAAAATTTTTGGAAATGCACATAAATATTTCTTGACTTTGGCATGTCTGTTGCAGCTCAGAGTGGTTTTCTGATAATTCAATACCTCTTTCATGATACTTCACTGCTTATCATAAAACCAATCAGGTAGAAAAAACTGTTGTTGTTAAATTAAAAATCCCAAACCACAGATTCTTAAGCATGGTGTGTCAAGTTAATACATTATACCATTAAAAAATTCTCTGAAGTGCAGCCTTTTCTAACAGAAAGCAGATCTACTCTTGAACACAGATGAGCTTCCCTTGTGTCAATAAACACAAACTGATTCTGTTTAGAACACAGAGGAAACTGGTTAATTTCTATCTCAATAAAATTTATGAAGCAATAAAAACTTTGCAGTACAAGCTGTGTGGTTTGTTTCACTTCCTTGTCACATGAATTAATGAGGAAAACCCTTCCCTTCATTCTGTTATGAAGATTTGCTCTGGAGAGCACACCATATACTGACCAAAAGCCCCGAGGGCCTAATTCTGATTTCCACGCCTCACCTGCTACTTCTTCATAAATTTTGGCAAGAAACATTTTAATTTCCCATCTTTGTGGTGACAGTGCTTGTAAACTCGATCACCACTACACTGCGAATTGTGTTTAGTAATGCAGTATAAGTGATGTGGGGGGTGGGGGTGGAAGGAAAGAAATAACATGCCTGAACTAGGGTCATAGTAGTATTACCCTTCACTCTCTATTTATGATACTGAAAATACCAACAAATTTGAATTTTTGCAACCCCTGACCAGGAACAAGAGGGAGGGGGAAATGAAAGGAATGCCTGAAAATATATGCCTGTAACAGCAGGAGCAGAAAAGACTGATAAAGACTTTATGTACAGCATTAAGTCAGACTAAGTACAATTCCTCACTCCATGTTTTATTGTCATTTATGTTCTTTCTGGCCACACGAAGAAAGCTGCTTCTGACAGGCCACAAAAGCAAGGGAGTGTTTTGTTCTTTCTCTTCAAATCCTCTGATGCATTAGTTTTCTGATCTCTCTCCTAATATAAAACTACAGCTCACTCCTTACATGATCATCTTTGTCAGAACAACTTCCACTCAGACATCAGCTAATCCACTACAGCTAATGGTTTCTGTCAGGATGGAAGCAAGGGAAATGATGCCATCATTTACTACATGGAATAATCTGCATATCTCAAATGGATCTCCCCTTTCATGAAATGCCAGTGTGATGCATCAAACCCTTCTAAAATCTAGCTCCCTCAGTCCTAACCTGTGAATGCGGTTTCATAAATACATTTAGCCAAAGCACTTTTTCATATAGCCCTAGATATTGTAGGGGTTCACTGGGGTGGATATTCACCCTCCTACTGGCTGAGAGACAACTGCATAGTAAGACTGCTCTCCTGCTCTTGGCTCTCCACATTATTCATATGGTTAGAAACTTTTAACTCACCTACCTGCTTTTAAAGAGAAGTCTTGTGTTTCAGGAGACAAAGTTGCCTGAAGAGATGGGTGATCACCCACTCACCATATAAAGTTTAACAAGGGAAAGTGCCAGATTCTGCATCTGGGACACGGCAACCCTGGATGTACAGACAGACTGGGGAACGAGAGACGGGAGAGCAGAGCCACGGAAAGGGACCTGGGAGTCCTGGTCAATGACAACGTGAATAGGAATCAGCAGTGCCCTGGCAGCCAGGAGGGCCACCCGTGTCCTGGGGTGTATCAGGCACAGCATCACCAGCCAGGCAAGGGAGGGGATTGTCCCGCTCTGCTCTGCACTGGGGCGGCCTCACCTCGAGTGCTGGGGGCAGTTTTGGGTGCCACAACACAGAAAAGACATTGAGCTGTCAGAGAGTGTCCAAAGCAGGGCACGAGGATGGTGAAGGGCCTTGAGGGGAAGCCGTGTGAGGAGTGGCTGAGGGCACTTGGTCTGTTCAGCCTGGAGAAGAGGAGACTGAGGGGAGACCTCACTGCAGTTACAGCTTCCTTGTGAGGGGAAGAGGAGGGGCAGGCACTGATCTCTTCTCTGACAGTGACAGAACCAGAGGGAATGTGCCAGGGGAGGTTTAGGTTGTATGTCAGGATGAGGTTTTTCACCCAGAGGGTGGTTGGACACTGGAACAGGCTCCCCAGGGCAGCGGTCACAGCACCAACCTGACAGAGTTCAAGAAATATTTGGACATGGTGAGACTCTTGGGGTGTCCTGCATAAGGCCAGGAATTGGACTTCATGATCCTTGTGGGTCCTTTCCAACTCATCATATTCTATGATTTTATGAAGATTACCATCTGAAACCACAAAAGTAATCAGCAAAAAGTGATACTGTACTTATTTTTTGTTCTCTTATGCTTCCTGCGCAATATTCACCAGCAGATTAAGGCCACTTAAAAGGAAGGATAAAGTAGAATCTCTCTGATTCAGGGCATTTCATCAGGTAAAAAAAAAGGCAGCACTGACAAAGGAAGAGTGGCAATGAGGACTAAAAGTCAGACCTCCATATGTCTCCACCCATGGGTTCCTGTTGATGAACTGCATCTCTGAGCAGTAGACAACCAAATGCAGTAACAACAGATGCCACAACAAGAAGTTTGTAACACTTCGGGAAGGTGTGAAAGGAATGACAGTTGGCTGCCTTTTTCAAATCTCTGGCAGAAGCCTCTCTCCTCACCCAGAAGGCAGCCAAGGCTGTACCACCTTTTCCTCACAGTTTCACTGTGTTCAGAGGTCCTCCCAATGATCTTTGAGTGTTTTATTCAAATAATTGCTTAGATTACAGAGGCTGGGTTTATTCTCATAGACTCTCCTCTGTGACAGAGACAGAGTACTAGAGATCAAAGTAATACATTTGTTTCAACTGTTAAGGGACACAAGAACATAGAGGTCTTTCTGCCTCTTTCGAGAACTGAACAAAAGTAGGACTGGTGTTCACTGGTAAGGGCATGTTTTCTCCTGGAACACCTTTCCGGTTCTGGTTGAAAATCTTCTGCAAATGTCATTTTGAGAAAGAAAATTACAATTACCTATGAAAACTCTACAGAAGGAAGAGACTTGCCTTTGAAACAAGACACACCAGTGGAGATTTGAAGACTGAAGATTTAATAACAGGAACTGATATATTCTTGTTAACAGAGATCTGAAACTATCTAAAATGGCTACCAGGCTACTCAAGAAAGAAGAAAGTAAACTAGAATTTTAACCAGTGTACATGGAAAACATTTGCAGAGGGTTTGTCTTTTTCCCTTCACCATACTAGACACAGCCCAAACCCACTTAACATCTTACTTTCGAGAAATCTTATTTTTATTTTCCATAGGCCCATGCACAATCAGAAACATTCTCTTTTTAGTATGAAACCTTGGTGAAATGAATCAGATTCCAAGGAAGAAGGCTGCAGGATATGCAAGAGCTACACCAAAAGAAATCCACATCAGGTTTTTGTGATCTCTTTCCCACTGATAGGATTGGTAGGCTCACAGAAAGCTGCTACCTTTACCCTTCATTTGAATGTTTTGAAAACAGCAGGATTCTATTGAAAAACCTCTTAGGCAAAGATTCCCTGTTGCCCAACAGATGCATTCTAACTTTCCCGTAAGATTTGCAAGCCTATATTACTTTCAGCTTCTCTCCTCTGAAAAGGCCCTTTTTCGTCTTTTTTGATAAAACTGTTGGGTGACTAAGAACTATTTCTAAGAACACAAAAATTTGCATTTGTTCCATTGGAAACGCAAACTTGACCAAAGAGTTCACAAGGACTATAAGTACATTGTTTACACTGAGAGGATCCTGAAGATATAAGCACGCTCATGAAACAATCTGTATTTCCTAAATACGAATTTAACAACTATTCCTTTCAAACAGTTTCTTTTTTTTTTTTTTTTCTGATTTTTTAAATTATTTTTAATCACCTATAGACTAGTCCAAAGACTTGACTCTACTTGAGACAAAAAATGGCAAAAGGCAAATCTGGTAAACTTGAAAAACTGGCAACTGGAAGTAAACATCCTTAAACTAAAAGACTGATAAGTGTTTCTTTCTGTAGCTAGACTAAGGTAGTTCAGAAATAATTCCATGTAAAATTACATCCACTGAGTTTATTTCACGTACTTTTAAATTTCACAAGTCAACAGCCAGTGTTTTAGAAAAATTAAGACCTATTTTTTCTCTGATATATCTATCTTTAGGGGTTTAATATGCCCACTCCCAGTATATTTGGGAATTGCTGAAAATGAGCCCATGAACCTCCATGGATAGGAGGCTGTACCCTAGAGATAGAAGGCTAGCAGAAACATTCAGAGGGTAGAAAGATAATTTATTCTCTCCAATATTTAACAGTCACATGACAGTCAAGGAAGAATGCTTCCAATAAGATTTAAGCCGATTTTGGTCTTAGTTTTTGAAAGCAAAGGCATTTCATAAAGAACCTTCCAAATTTATCTGGATTTCAGAGATTCACAATGATAGTCAATGCAGATGTGAAGGATGAAACGGTGTCTAGATTCTAAACTGCTTTAAACTTACTTTTCTGACTCCACATCTCACCTGTCCTGCCTAGAGAATGTAGCAGACACAATCAAAAGTTATGTGGTTATTGGTTAAAGGTCTTTTTTCTTAAAGGTCTTCCCAATGGGAGATTAGTAAACTATCTGCCCACACAATTAGAGAAGTATGGGGTTTTCTCTGGATGTCCATGAGAAAACGTCCTGTTTCTTTTAGAGAGTCTGGACAGAGAGAAATGTAATGCATTTGTAAGCTAGTTGCTCACTGCCAAGGAGATTCATGGTTAGACAACCAAATGGATAATGACTGCTCTTTGACAAAACCATATGGCTGACCAACTGAGAAATTCGTATGAGATATTTAGACTTCATGAAACTTCAGGAGAGCAAGGGAAGACTGCGGAAAGAAGCCAAATGAAGGATGAATAAAAAAGAACATTAGTGGTAAAGCTCACTATTACTCTGTCACAGGGAAATCAGCTACAGGGAAAACAACACAAAAATAGGAAAACCTTAAATACTATTACCGTTGGATGGTAGGGAGAATGAGGAAAGTGGGAAGACTAAGAGAGAAACTCTGTCTCTTGAAGGCTGCCTGCCAACTGTCTTATGGATGGCATAAATAAAATACACATCTTTGAGACCTTGAAGAGTTGGTTTTTTTAGCTCTCTCCAGGCAAAACTCAGCATACAACCAATACCACTCGAAGAAACAAACAAAAATGCTAATGAAGATTTACTGCTAGAAAAACATTCCACTGAAAATAGTTTGATAAACTGAAGAAGAGCAGTATATCCTCATTACTCTCCAAACTGAAACCAATAGCTGCCCTCACAGAAGGAAGATTAGTGTTATTTATGTGCCTCACTCAGACTTGATGGCATTCTTGGATCTCGGTATGCTGTACTATGTTTATAACACTGCCTTCCCTCATTCCTCATAAGACAGCTTTAAAAGATTATGTTGCACAAACGCAAAGGTTACTGGAGAAGCATCCTTCAAAATGATGAGGTATTTACTAGCTAGGTACTGGTGTGAAAAATTAAAGCTTAGGCCAAGCACAGTGGTAACTTTCCAGCAAAGAGTACCAGCACTCTCTCCTTATTTTTCCTTTAGCTGTGTGGATTCAACAGTTGGTCTTCATTACTAGGCTGACCATAAGAGAGCTGTTCTCTGTTCCATATTTGGTTCCCACGAGCCCTTGATTAATAGCTGTCTGCTATAATTTATATATAGCCCTGGTTTAGGCAGAACAATTTCCTTTTTATGGCCATTTAAAAATATTCCACTAATGCTGTTCAACTAATTTTTAATCTAAGGGAAAAAAAAAGGAAGAAGGTGACATACCATGTCCTAATTTCCTAGGAAATCTCCATATGGGAAGTAAAAAAAACCAAACAAACGAAACCAAATCAACAAAACAAAACACCAAAACGAAAACTAGACCCAATTATGAACTATCCTGCTCTCGGAACTGGACTACAGAGTGAAGAAGACTTCCAGAGTTGCCCAGTCCACCCCTCCTACTTCTGAAGCAGTGTCAGCATCTATCCTAAAAAATGTTCATACAGGTTTTTCTCTAAAGGCAGACTACAAGCTGCTAGACGACCTACTCCACAGCCTCATTAGGCTTGCTGTTAGAAATGCTTGTCTAATATATCACCTGAATCTCTCTTGCCACAACCTAAGATCATTGTTTCCTGCCCTTTCTGCCAGGGTCACAAAGAACACACCAACCTGTGATAAACAAGATCTCATTCAACTTAGTATCTTCTCCAAACCAACTAAAAACTCCCAAAACAACAAAACCCCAAAACCCAGAAAAAACCCAGACGTGAAAAAAACCTACAAAATCCTAAGTCAATAAATACTGTGTTATATTTTCTAAACAATGCTGTGAGGTTGTTTTCTAGCCTTTTCCAGTCAAGATTTGAGTTTGAGTAGAGCTGAGGGCAAAATGAAACTTATTAAATCCTGTGATTAGGAACATAATGATATTTACTAGTCTATTTCCACCAAACCATAAATGCACTGTGGCTGACACAGGCTTTCTGTCATAAACACTTTATACTACAGCAGCAGTTAAGTATTACATATTTTCCAAAAAATAGTTCAAGGAATGTGTGTGGAGGGTAGGGGTGTTTTTAAGAACCAACTAGGAAAGACTGTTTTGCATTGCTTATAATAGAAACCTCTTGTGAGGTCTTCTAAAACAACAATTCAGCAAAAAGCGAATGTGAAGCCGCTGAGTCAGCCCCATAAGCCTTTTTTTTAAAAAAGGCAGCTTTCAATGAATCCATTTTAAATGCTTCTCATCCCCCTTCGCCAGTTATTCTTATATAAAAACTCTCCCTCCCAACCCTTTCTCTTTGGAAATTTGGTAACCATAGTTTCTGTGTCCTGCTGAGACTTGCTATGTAGAGCTGTATTCTACCTGCTATTTAGCTGCTGATAGCAGTGTTTCTGTTGCAATTTATGAGAAATGTCAGTTGAAGGCAGAAAGTATTGTACACACTATATTTTCCCAGCTGGATATCTCCGTGAACAGGAAGCAAAAACATGAATACACACGCACCATACATTTGGGGGAGGGTAGGAAGGAGACTGTGGGGGGAAAAAGGCTGCAGGTTAGATGTGATGTTGGGTGGTCTAAAGAAAATGAGCTTGTCAATGGGAAGGTACATCTAATATTATTAGAAAACACCAGAGGTTTTTAATGCAGTCCTTGGTGCTATACCACCAATACAAAGACCCCACTGTTGACTCTGCAGATGCCTCTTTCCTTTACACATGGAAGTTGTACTGTTGTGCTCTGAAAACTGTCACACTCAACTGCTTGTTTCTCTGACTCAGGTCTGCTGGTTCTTGTGTAATGTTTAGCACAAGGACATTTTAATCCTGAATACAGTTTAGCCACTTTAATGGTATTTATACCTGAGGGTGTTTTGGGGTGTCCCCAGAGTAAAATGAAAACCAAGTCACCAAGAACAGGAAATACAGTTGTGTCTCATCATGTTCTTCAGTAGTACTTTACTTACTACGGTGATAGTGATATCATATAGCAATACATCCCCTTGGGAAAGCGTCTTTCCCGGATAACAAGGATAGTAATTTTCATGCTGCTTCATCACACTGACAGCTGAGGGTAATAGACTTCACGAGAGAGGAACTGAAGTCCAGTTCAGCAAAGAGTAGGAATTAAAGCAGAATGTTGGCTCTGTCTCCCATGATGACATGATGCAACAATCATTTTTTCTTCACCAGAAAGTACTGAAGATTACAGTAGAAGGTATACACCAAAGTTTAGTAGTCTTAAAGCACTGTCCCCCTGAAGATCAGCATTTCATAGCCATGACCTTCTCTTGAGAGAGTACTGTATTAAACCAAAAGTTTGCAGGCAAATAGTGCAACAAATCTCATAATTTATGTTTATTTCACAGTCCACACTATACAGAAATATGAACCTGTCAGTAAGGAACTACTCTAGCTGCAAAAGTCACCACTAAAGAAGGGACAAGTTATTAGAGCAGCAAAATCATTCATTATGGAGCACATGTTGCTCAAATAGCCCGTGTGACTTCCTAAACTCTTGTCACTAGTAACTAGCTTCCAAACTTGCAATTAATCTTTGTCATTGCCCAAATCACCTCCTCCATTAGAAGCACAGAACTGAAAATAATGAAAATCCCAAGTCTACTGAAGTTAAAATGCTCACAGTCGAACTGAGGATAGATCCAATTACCATTTAAATAACAACATGAAACTCTTTGAAGGAAAGGCCTTTTGATCTCAAAGATCCAAATGCTGAGTGAGCAGTGAGAAACTCAGTTCTTTAAATTTCCAGGGGAAAAGCTACAAAAAAAGAACTCTGACCCAGGCTGCCAGTCATGTGCTTAATTTCTAGCATTTTTTACTGTTAAACGTAGCTCTCTTGGTGTGTAATTAGTGGCTATGTCATCATCAATACCACAGTTAAAATAAATGCTTTAGTAACTTTTTCTTGAAGGTTGTTCTGGCGTGGAGGTGCCGAGAGTAGCATGAAGTGGTGGGAGACAGACCTAAGTTGAAACCCATGAAAACATGGGTTTTGTTTTTCTTCTTTCTCCCTTGGAACTTCAAATTTAGGATTTCCAAGTTTTGATCAACTCACACTTCGTTATTACTACAGATTTTGAAAATATGAATGTTTTGTTAATTTCAAATACAAAACAGTGCAAGGTCAAATGGTATTAAAAATCTCATTTGGGTAGAATTACAAGCCCTGTGCCTTTTGAGTGGCAAAGAAAAACAATAAAATTGTACTGAACTGCAGTTCAAATTTCTGTCCTATTTTAATTCTTTCTCTGGAGAGCTGTGAATGAACGATGCTTTGAAAAGTGCTTTAGCCTTTGACAGTCTATGGAGTTTGCTGATGTCACATTTCCTAATTGACACAACACAGGGTCTGCATGGCACACTGCTACAACATTTGTTTTACAAGTGCACGTTTCACAGGAAACCAGTGATTAATTTCCCAAAGACTTACAGGCATACATTTCCAAAAAGGGAAAAATAAAACTGTTACATATCCATACAAATCAAAATTTACAGAATCGTGGCAGCCAGCCAGCAAAACTACTCCAGGTCTGTTTCCCCATCTGTTTGGCCTGTTAGCTGAAAGAAAATAAAATCAAATTGCTCCTTCTGTAACTAATTCTCCGAACTCCCGAAAAAACCCCAACTTCCATGACACATTTTAATATTTCAGAATGCCTTGCAACAATCAGTAAACCTTATTAGGACCGTGTAATGTAGACACAATAGCTCAGAAAAGGGTACTGAGACAAGAAGAGTTCCCTCCCCAGCACTGAAAAGGTGCCAAGCCACTATTGCTGATCACAAAAGAGACCTCTTGACCCTTCTAGCAAACTGTGCCCTCCAGCAGACCATCATGGCCAAATCTTGGTGTAGTGAATGTTAACACCCTCTTGTACATCAGCCCCTGCCCTCTGCTTGAGGCTGTGGACCTTGGAACAGGGAAGGTAGAAATAAATGTGTGTCAGATCCTTGGTCACCTGCAATCACAGCATTAATGTAAATGAAAGTAGAACTGGCTTGTGCAGGTCTGTGAACCTGCTGGCACTGGGAGCACGCACAATCCCCACTGCTGCCTCTGCTAAATGGGAGGCAACTAACACAGATCAACTGGCTGAGCAGTTGAGGTCAACAACGCCTTCAGCTATTTGTCTGCTGGAGCCCTGACAAGTGATTTTCAGTTTATGGCAATGTACCATGTCAAAATCATTACTTTTTCCTTTTAATCTTTAATTTATAAATTAAAAACCCGTCACAAAAACTTGCACAGCTTTTTTCTGTCTACCACTGGAATGGTATACAGTAATTAATATACTTCAGGTTTGTACTTCACAGATTAAAAAATAATTTGACTAGGAGCACTTTCAACAGCTGCCCATAAATCAGCCCACTCTCAAGAGTTCAACTCAAGAGTTATTGTGTCTATTGTGCATCTTAGGGTTCAAAGACAGATTATTCATGCATTCATTCATAGCCAAGAATGTATCCCAGCAATGAAATTTACCCTTCAAAGCTGACCCAAGCTTAACCACTGGATTGACTAAATAATGTAATTGCTCAATGATGTGCTATATCCCTTTACTGAAGATTGTCGCTTTGGTGAATTGAGCTAGTTTTAAACCAGTGGTATATTAATGGCACATATTCCAAAAGTGTAAGCAGCTGCTGCCCACCAACAATGCCAAACTGAATAACAGGAATGCAAACAAATCTCCCGGTGCACAGTTAGCTTTTTTTGCAGTACTTAAAAATTGTAGTGTTACAAAATTACTTCTGTGAAAGAAAGAGGCAGAAAGTAGATGAAAGCAAAGCTGTTATTTACAGAGAACCCCTAATAGCTGAGTAATGTTGCCAGTGCAAGAACATTAGTTCTGTCACCTCCTTTTCATACCCCACAATTTATTTTCCATTCTGCTTAAAAGGGTTTCTGCCACTAGATGCAATGATGAAAAGAACAGCCAGTGTTCTCTCGTACTACAAAGTCAAGAGTGCTGGAATAACTTCTCCTCGCCTGTTAGGGTAAGCTATCTGGTGCAGCTAATTCAGTCAACATTCCAGCCTCTCCTAGCCACATTAAGCCAATGCATCTAGACTGAAGATTAAGGGGAAAGGAGACAATTACATTGTGTGTTACTGCCAAAGATGCAAAGACTCTAAATCTCCTTGAAGCTGAAAACAAATTAGCAGCTTTGCCCGCATCAAGCTGTCTGTCCAAATGGAGGTTTCTTTTCACAACAGCATTACTAACTGTGCTTCTTAAAGATAACACTTTGGGGATACAAAAACATTTTCTCTAAGTTATTTCCTGTCACTTGCTTGTCTAGACCAACAGAATAATTTGTAATGCAATCACCACCTACTGCCTTGAAGCAAAACCAAGTACAGATTTACTCTTGCCCCTCAAGAGTCCCTCTTCCCCCTCATTTTCACTAATTTCATGTGCCACTTGTGTGGGCATAATCAAAGTAAGAAGAAATGGCATTAGTCTATCCATTCATATTTCATAAAAATGCACCAGTTAATAAATCTGGACCTCTGTGCTGCCTTTAATCTTTATCCGAGGGAGAAACTGTCAGTTTCTGCGAAAGAACCTTCAGTGAGTATCATGAAATAAATTACTAAAATGTTATACAACTTCATCCCCACTGTCAACAGGAAGGTGTTTTCAGGGGAGGTGCAGTCATTCAAAACCCACCTCAAGTCAGCTGGCACCCACAGCTTCCCTGTTCAGCAAGTGGCAGTGCCTTGGCACAACAGCGCAGCGGCTGAGGCCCACAGACGTTTAGGTGCTGGAGAAAGGAAACCAGTCTGTCCAGCTTTTGGGATGCACGCACACACCAAAAAACAAAACAAAACAGAACAAAAACAAACAAACAAGCAAACAAACTAAAGATCTAGGAGACCGCTCTCAAACAAGATGTGCATGGGGGCGAGAGAAAGCCCAAGTGCTGTGGAGATCTCGCCAGCAACACTTCCACCACCAACATTGCTGCAGCCTTTTCTCCCACCCCTGAAGTATGTTTGGACATTTTCCCAGATAAATCTGTTTTTAACCAACCCTGACTATGCAGTCTAATGAAACATAAACTACTGTGTCATTATGTTTCAAACCCCAGATCTTTCACTCCCATCTTAAGTAGCCCGCACCTTGAAAGAAATGGGGCCCAGATGGGGTTTGCAAAAAAATTGAAGTTGAAAAAGCTCAGAAATTGGATACTGTCAAAGGATTAAATTATTTTGCCATTTAACAGTCACGTGAGGCTAAAAATCCTGAATTTTAAATTTTTATAAGACTATCAAGGAAATTTTTCTTCTTTCTTTCACACAATAACAGAAAAATGAAAGACTTTCTCAAATGTGCACAGACTATGTGGAGATACCATTCTTGCTTCAGCATTCAGCAAAAATAATCTGATCTTCATTAAAGTAATGAACATTAGTAGCATCTATTGGCCTTCCTTCAGGTTTTATCATGTCTAAATAAAAGTGTCTGGCTGGAAATTGCTGGAACACAGGAGTTTGGATTTTTTCTTTGTTTGGTTGGTTGGTTGGTTTTCTGTTTTGTGGGGGGTTTTTTTGTTTTTTTGTTTGTTTGTTTGTTTGGGTTTTTTTTTTTTTTTACTTTGTTTAATTGCTCAGTCTTGTAACCAGTGATTCTTCCTAGTCTGAAACGATATGAAGCCTACCAACAGCAACTGATTCTTCTGGATGAAACTGGCCTGGATGCAGACAAACTTGTACTGCCTTCACTGTCACAGGTGGTGTTTGAACAAAATTTTTCAAGAAGCAACATTAATTTATTGCAAAACTTTCTCCTCAGAACCTAACTTTTAGGACTTTCAGAAAATTGTAGAGAATAACCTATAAAGTAAGCTTCTTTTTGAGACCTGTAACACACTAGAAGTCATACTCTGTTAAAAGTTGACATCAGTTTCTGTCTTCCCTAAGGAAAACAGCTCCTTTAGTGAAACCTGAGACTCTTCTTACTGTTTCTAAATCCCAGCTAGAGCGGGTCACATAGCCTCAGGGCCTTCAAAGATCCACAAAAGCCAGCCCTATATGAATGCAAGGTTAAGAAGTACAGGTTCAGTCGCTGCAGGGGAAAGTAAACAGCCAGTAAAACATAATTACTTGCTTCAACCTACTTAAACGAAGAAGTTTTAAGTGACTGGAAAAAAAACCCAAAAAACCCCACCTCTAGATTAATTGAAGATTGATTTGGAACTAGCCCAGCTTGAAACTGGTCTTCCTCAACACTTCTCCTCAGTGTTAGGGTTTGGATACAGAATTGCCATCTCCTGACAACTAATGTCAGTCCCATTTTATTACTGGAGATCGTTATACTATTAGCTAAATTACTAGAGAAATAGCATGGCCTGATCTGCCCCTAACAGAAACAACAACAAAACTCAATAGAAACAAAATCACTTAAATACACTAAGTACTGGCCCAAGTGAAGACCTAGTAAACATCCCAAATAAGCTTAACTGACATCTTAAAACGGGGAAAAGAAAAGAAGTAGGGGAAAAGAAGGATTTTCTTAAATATTCTTCTTTATTCTGATTAAATCTTTAACAAGGATGGTAAAAATCTGCCCTTAAAAATTAATTCTGCAGCATTTTATTTCCATATCTGTATCCCCTTTAAATTCTATTAGGCTTTAAATTTGCAGCTAGTAAACACAAACCAGTGCTAATTTTGATGGACATGTAAGTGTTTTGCTTTAGTTGATACTCCTTAAAAAAACCAAAGAAACAAAGAAACAAACAACAAACTCAAATTAAAGCAAAGTGCTCTAATACTGGCCTTTTGTTTTTCATCCCAGATGTTTCTAGGGGGTTTTATTACCCTAAACTTCATGGCACTTGGGGATATAAAATTGATGAACTTTGATTGTGTTTTCCATTGTAACACTAGCTTTTGTAAATCTAGACCTACTTTTTCAGACTAAATCAAGAAAGCTATTTCCCTTGAGCTTTTCTTTTTTATATATATTCTTTTTCTTCACCCTCAACCTCTACATTTTCAACCTCTGTGTTTCCTGGCTCCCTCTTTTAGAACAAAAACATAAGCAGTAACTTTTATTAACCCTGCAGGTCAAAGGTCTCTTCACTGTTCAAAATATTTTAATTGAGTTTTTCTTTCTGCTTTTTGGATTGCTACTTGCCACCAAAAATTCCAAATTAGTAGCTAGTTACTATGACATCAGTAATAACTGGGAAGAATTACAAATATGCCTCAGGATGACAAAATATAAGCGTCTACTATTTCTAAAAAAATGAAATGCTTGTTAGGCGAGCCACTGATCTTAGGTTGGAAAGTTAGTCCTGATGCCAAAAGCAGCTTTTTATGATGTAGCCTGAAACAGTGAAAAGAAGGATTACTTTTTACATTTATTTTAATCTATATTAGTAAGTCATACAGTTTTATCAACCAAGAGAACCTCTCATTCACGACTGCACAAGATTGGCACTGGTGAGGAGTGTAGCAACACTGGAATATAACAGCTTGTCCTAAGCATTTAAACTATGTACAAAATTAAGAGTGACCGAGAGAACATCGTTAAATAAGTGGATTAATCCCTGAAGCACACCAACTAAAGATGCCATTTCAGTTGTGCTTTCATTTCCTACTCCAATGGTATTTATTTAGTAAGGAAACACTTGGATGCACACACACTTCATTAGCAGTCATCTCTCCCCCTGCAATCTACAAATCCAAACATCACATGTTCCAAGTATTTCATACTGGAACAGTCTCACTTCTCAGCAATCTGCTGCTACTGAGATTTTGCTTTCTGAGCAATAAATGCTTAAAAACTGTTGCTTTTCTTGAAGCAACTCCTTTGGTGTTCATAACCTCACTGCTTGAGCAGGCTGAGTTTCACATTCAAATAGCTCCAAGCAAATGTTTCCAATCTCAATTATCCTCCTTCCTTTCTCTAGGCACCCTCCCTGCCCCCATATGCTTGTTTGTAAAAGGGATAATTTTCTATGTATGTACAAGCAGCGCAGGGAGTCTTCCTCTGTAGGAATCTGGCAATATGCAGAGTTTTATGTAAGCACAGTCTGGAATTTGTTAAGTTTTTTCATTCTCTGCTTTGGGTTATACCAAGAGAATTACACCCAGATTCTCACTCAGCTGGAAAATGTGGCACTTGCTAGGTCCCTTTAGATAAGCTGCCTGTTACTACCCACGGTAAATAAGACACTTTTCATACTTTTGGTCAGTTATCATGACTGTACTGTGGCTACACTTTGCTTAGCATTACATCAGTATAATAAGAGTGAACCAACAAGAGAAGCACTAGGCAGTACAGAAATCACACATTCCTTCATGCAATAGAGGCGTACAGACTCTCTAAACAAATCTGTAGGACTAGCTGGCAAGACCCTGTGGGCTGCTTATGTTCAAGGAGGAATGCTGACTTTTAAATACCAAATTTAACATTTAGCAGCACAAATTTCCTAAGTGCTTTTCTTCCAGTGTTGGTCTGCGGTCTTCAAAAATCTGAAGCAATGGTATTGGGAAGAAATGGAAAGGGTGATGAGCTAGCTTAACTTCTCTGCTGCACTTGGAAAGCCTGGAAATTAACAGTTGTTCTATTTTCACCTCATTTTTTTTCCTTTACAGATCTTCACTAATCTGTGGTGCTTTACATCACCTAGACAAACAGCTTAAAACTTAAATTTATATTTATATGAAGGACTAATTGAACATTTTTGGGAAAAGGAGTTCTTTCCAACAGAATCCAAATTAAACTCAAGAACGTCAAAATATCTCCTCACTCCCTTCCTCTGCCAGCAGGGACCATCCACAACCTATTTTTAATTTCTGCTTCACTGATGTTTATACTGACATGATTTATGTACTGTTTGCTGAGAACAAAGAGCCTGAAAAGGTTCGGTTATTGTGACCCAGCTGATTCAGGGCAACTCACTGCAGCCACATCACAACCATGCGCACCTGGTTCATAGAGTCAGTCGCAATGGTTTAAAACCCATTCAGGGGCTCCTGTGGATACTCTAAAATTACTGTGTGCTTCACTGACTTTAGATGAAACCTGTATAAAATAGGCTACAAGTAGTAGGCACTCCTTGGCTCTAACACTAGCCAGAACTTCATGTTTCAAGGAAATGCACAAGAAACAGTGCAGAAGCCAGTTAGAGGACAATGCCAAAATTTATATCCCTAAACAAGTGCATACTCTGATAAGGTCAGGCAAACAGCTGAGATGATCAAAATGGCCCCTTCAGACATGACAAACCTTGGTTCAACTACAGCTAAATCCACCTTGCAGAATGAATCCTGTAACATTAAACTCTTAAAACTTGTTTCAGATAGTCTGTGTACATCCCAGATTCCTTCTGTAAAGTAGGTAGAGCTCCCACAAACCACAAATATTTTTATGCAAGACTTTGGCTTTCCATTGTGAGATGCAGAGCATATCTCTTCTGCTTCAAGTTTCTATGTAAAGGTGTCTTACGTACTAGGTGTCAGACTCCAAGTGCCTGAGGTAATACAATGAGACAGCTGAGGTCTATAAAAAATCACATATTTAAGGCTTCCTTAAATCCACTGATTTACTGAGTCTGGTTATCACATACAGTAGGAAGAGCAGAAATGAAACAAACATGTAAAATATAATACATGCAAAGGCTTTCTCTTAACAGATGGCATTTTGATAGTGGGTGATGTTCACACTGGGTCAGCAGATGACCCATGCAGCAGTAGAAAACAGCTGGGTTTTAGCTGTTCTGTTAACATAGCTAGCCAAAAACCCCTACTATCTCCACAAACCACTTCTCTGTAACATGGACATAACAAAGCCTGATTTTTGAGCAGTAGTTATCTTTATGATTCTGTCATATAAAAACACAGTTCTGAACTTAATATGGTGGTTACCAATACCCAACCACCACTCCCTCTACCCAGCAAGTCAATGGTCTACTTCACACAGCAAAGTAAATGCACCCAGTCTAAAAGCAAACCTGTTTTTTACAACTGTGCCACTATGTTTAATAAAACATGTTGCCTCTCTCAATAAACCTTGCTTGAACTCAAGACAACAGGGTGATTTAACATGTTTCTGTGAATTTATATGAATTGTTGTAATGTTCTTTGATAAAACTCTCTAATTTCTACATTTGTTTCATTACATATTTGACATGGCTTTCACCATTACAAGTTTCATTGTTTCATCACGCCTTTGTATTTGTGAAAGTAAGAAAATGTGGTTGTTAAACCACAAAAATTGCTAACAGGAATAACAGGCAGCCAGACTACTCATTCTTCTAATTCTATTTCTGTTGACACATACACACCCTTACTTACACACACATGTACAAACACATATCAAACCAAAGATATTTAAAACACTGTTCTTTTAAAGTAGACTTTGCAAAACTAAGTCCACATAGTAAGGCAAAGAGGAATCCACATTAGCTCTGTGCAGCAGATAATGTTTTCAAAACAAACTATGCATGTTAGTTGCAAAAGTGGCAGGCTAGGAAACCCTCTACACAACAAATACCAGCATGGCTCTTCGTCTTCTAAACCTTCTCCTTTCTAATAAATTTCTCTAAAAATGCTGCAAAATAATGTCAGAACTGATGTAACGATAAATTTGGAATACCCTAGGTATGATCCCATCAGGTTTTTGAGATCCTGCAGATTCCTGTTTCTTCTATTTGGCAACCAGTCTCAAGTCATAAAGACCAACAAGCTAACCCTGACTGAAAAATACAACTCATTTCCCCATTATTTGTTACTGAACAACAGCAGGTTGCACCCGAACTGCACAAAGAGGAAGAATGTCACCGCATGCAGACAGCTCATTCTGCACACAAAGGCAGCAAGGGCTGTCTCCTATGCAGTTTTCAAGAAAACAAGACATCATCAGAACTACTGCTTCCCATCTAAAGGCAGACTCTACTACTAGATGCAGAACCAAAACCAGGACACGACCCAGGGCAACTGCGTGTGAGACGCGAAACAAAAACGCAAGCTCTAAGCAATTTAGAAAGTTGGTTGGTGGTTTCCCTTTATTCTGGGTCATTTTTGTTTCCTCCAGGCAGTAAGAAACAATTATTACTCGCTTCGAAATTGTTTTCCCAGAAGATAATGACACAATTTAGCAAGTACCTGATTCTAGATAAACTTTTTTCTCACTATAGCAATAGTCTTTTAGCAGCTGTTTCCCAGAACATCGGAATAACCAACCAAACCAGAATATACACTCCAGTTAGCACTACCAAGCTGCTTTCTGTGAAGGACTTTTATTGCAGATAGCTTCTGGTGTCAAATGTCCACATCAGCTGCCAGTTTCAGGTTGACTTGCCCACATAATCATTTCTCTTTGTTCTACTACAGGGTAGCCTCAGATAGTTCCTTCAATGCTGTTTCACAGCCCTTACCACCACTTTGGCCACGCTACCAAGTCATATCCAAACAAGGCTGTCACGCAGATGACAATGCCTCTGGCACACATACGTATAAATTAAACACTACACTACTTAGTGGAGCAACTGAGAAATGCCCATGTGATAACCAGCAGTCTCAGTCAATTGTAGGAGCAACCAGCTATGGTTAGTTACCACCCCCTGTAATTAAATGTCACAGACTTCAGATGCCAGCTTCCCTCTACACTTCTTAGGATTAAAACACTCTGGGAAAATTGGCCTGATTTATTAAATCAAGTCAACTAAATAGAGTGGTGTGGAAGTAATGAAAAGAGCTGTGTAACAATGCCCTTTTTGATCTTTCAGAATTTTGTCTGAAATCCAGTGTTGCTTTCTTCCCCTGCCCCCTACCCTTGGAGTGATTATCTTAAAAATATGACTCATAAACCTGAACATCATCCTTTTCCTGACCTCAAAGAACAAACGCAACAGAACGTGACAACTTGTTTAACATACATAAAACTGGTTATTTCAGATACCTTCATAACAGGAATTCTCAGTATATGCCTTCTTTTTTATAGAGCATGTATTACATTTATGCTAATAATGAGTTCTACATAAATGATTTGATTTTATCTTTCTCCACTCACACTACTATTCTTGTTGTAATAACTGTGATTCACCACATCCTTTCTGTATTTGCATTCCCATAGCTAGTTGCTGCAGGACATGGAGGCTGCTCAGCAGCACATTTGGTTCATATGCCATGGAGTGTGCAGACATCCTACAAGCCTATTCTTATCACATCACAACTCATTTTTACAGAATGGCTAAACTAGATACAAAATAATTTAAATATCTCAAAGCACAAGCCAGGATTAGAAATTTTCATACCTTAGCTTCTTAGGATTGTTTTATGTTAAGAAGATACAGGATATACAGACAGCTAAAGAAATGTCAGTTTGCATGTGTATTTTTATTAAGTTTTGGAAAGCAGTAAAGGGAGTGAATATTAAAGAAACATATGAACATCACAAAAGAAATTTGTATGTCATCATGAACATCAAGATGGTTTTAGATGTGCCTAGTTACAAAGACTTCAGTTAGAGTGAGATGGATTTACATCAGTTTAGGAAAGGTTGTGATCTACCCTAAAGTCAAAATCATAACTGGAGAAAATTAGTATCTGATAATATTTTTTGTTCTGTTAAAGATAAATAGAAGACCCATCTGTACGCTGTTCCCTAGAATTTGACAGAAATGGCTCCACGCAAGCTTCTATACAGCTGCTTTCACGAACATGTCAGAAAATTTGAAAACACCTAAATATATACTTATATGTGTGCTCCGAACATCAAAACTTAATTAAATGCAAAAAATCATCATTAGGAACTAATTTTTCTTAATACTGTGTTGATTGTGAACTCTGGGATAAAACAGTCAAATTTGTATTATTTTCTTCAGTCAGAAGGGTCTGAAACAAACACAAAGAGCATGGTACAAACCACACAATAAGAAAGCATTATCAGCTATCTTCAGTCTCTTAATCTACACTCTAGTTAAATTTCTAGAGTATTTTAGAATCCCATTTTATCTGTACTTGTAGTCATTCATAGCTGTAGTGTTCCCAAAGAGTGTTTGTAAAGCAGTGAAAACAGGCACACTCAAAACAGTTTCGCTCAAACATGCCATCACTGAATTGATTTGTTTCAGAAAATTGTTTTAGACAAACTAGAAAAAGGCTAAGGGAGTTAATTTCCATTAACTAACAAGGGTTTTTAAACCATTAGAGTGCTGAAATACTGGTAAACAGAATGCACTTTTTTTAATGCTTCATTTCTGGTGCCAAACCTTTTGCAAGGAAGGCCTCTTAAATTCAGTGGGGGTCAGAAGTTTAGTTTATTCAGCAAGAATAACACTATTAACAGCTACTGCTCTTTCATGTCAACACAGTTAACACCCACACATTCCAACTCTGGTTAATACAGGCCAGTCAAGAAAGATTGGGAGTTGCTAAGGGCAGTCATCTCTGCAGGGATATTTTAAAACAGAATTTATACTGTGCTTTAAAAACAATCTAAAAGGATCAATCTACCTTATGAATCTGCTGCAGACATACACAGAGAGAAAGATGGATGGATGAAAGCATATAAAAGCAAGTAAATCTGGCTCTCTCTATTGATTTTTGAGAGGACAGTGTAGAGCACTTTGGTGAGGTCTTATATATCACTGCAAAGGACGAAATGCCATTGTGCATACGGTCTGAAGCATGTCAGGATTTATCATGAAGCAATGCACTGCTGTATTCTGTCGTTATATCATTTTGTAAATAATCTTGTTTTCACTGTTGAGGAAGGTAGATCACTAAAAATTAAATAATCCTCAAAAGAAATATAAGAACTATCACAGGAAGATTTTCACACAGCTATAAATGAAAACATCTGCTATTATTAAATGAAAAATTGCAGAAGTTTAGTGTACACATGCAGTACTTTCAGCAGGAGAAAGCTGGTATTTTAATAATGAGCTTTTGAAAACCAAAATGGAAAAATCTGCATATCACAGCATAATCCTCTTCCTACTTACTTTGTTCTAAATCATAGCAAATCAATGTTTAGTGCTCCCCAAAGCTCTCCAGCACTCCTACTCGGACAAATGTCTTCAAAGGATATTAAATAAATCAGTCTGGTTTTGATAGCACTTCTTCACTACATGAACACTTTTCTTCAAGCCAGAAAGCTTTCCTCTTAAAGCACATTTCAGATAATCAAAATGCAAAAATAATCACATCAATTTGAATTTTTGCAGGGTCTCTGGGGCCTCTATTGTTACATAATGGTGGCATTTCTTATCAGCTGAAATATTCAGCCAAGTTTTCATCTAAACTATTCATATATCAACTCCCATCACATAAACCCCTCCTCATGATGTACATTTAATTAGCACATTTATGCTATTCCATTAGCAATTTCTTCATATGCTTTTATTACTATAGGAAGAGGAAACAAGTCTATTATTAGATGGGGTTACAGGGCAGGTCATTTGGAAAACACAGTTGCTTTAAATAATAGAAAGGCCTGCCATTTGTTTTCCAAATAAAAACTGACTCACTGAGCTGTAAAGCTGTGACTGTCATTGTATATAACGGTGTCCCAACAGATTAGCAAGCCTTTAGTTAGCACCCAGGCTGATACAGCACGTATCCCCTCGTCAACAAATCTCACAGACAAACCTAACGGAAAAAACAATTTACCTTCTTCAGTTTCATGCCACACAATTCCTTCCAAGTTCACGCTGGTCCCAGGCTCACAGGGTCCAAGGCATTCAGGTTCTGTAACTACTCCAACCTCGCAAGTATTTACACCCACTGAACGTGTCCGTACCAAAAGCTGCTCGACTGGTGCTGCAATATTGGATGAAGATGGGGAAAAGTAGGAAGGCAGAATCTGAGGTGTGATACTGCTGGAAATCGGAGGTGGAGGTGCAGGCACTGTAAACAGGGGATCAACCTGAAAACAACAGACAAACTTACTATAATGGTGCTGTGAGAGTTTAAAAAAAAAAAGTAAAACAAAATAAAAATAAAATACATAAATAAATTTTTTAAAAAGTAATAAGATGCCCAGTTTGCCTTCTTTATGTAGGGAATTGGTGTATCACAGGTAATTTCAGTCTTACAAGTTCAAATTTTTTGACATTAGCCCAAATGCTGCACATGAAAAATTAAGTACAAAAATATCTATCATACATACTAAAGAAGGCAACTTGCTAAGTTTCTACTAGACTATTCCCTGCTGTCATAGACTGTTAGTATGATATAGTAAGTTTTTAAAGCAAGGATTAAGTTTACTTTTTTCTTGGCACTGACAGAGACTGATTTGTGGATGGAAATTAATTTTGCGAACTGGGAACATCATTTTCTATTTAAAGAAAAACATTTATAAAGACAGTACAAAGACACAAATGCCATTCTTTCATGTGTATCATAAAGAAATTAGTAGTTGGAACAATTCTAATATCCATACGGCAGGAAATACAATCTCTCGTCACCCAATCATTTAAAATACATTAGGATGACCCACGTAACACCTTACAGACAACACTTAGATCTTTCTACTTGGAATAACAGATGAGGACTTTTATAAGAATCTAGCCAAACCATCTAATTTCTCAGGGTTTCCAAAATGCATATTTAGAAGAATACATCCCGCCAGACAATCAGTCCATGCACAAGAGAATTCACAGAGACAATATCTGCGTATGAACTGAAGAAGTTCATCATCGTCATCTCTCCAATATGACTTCTGATCTCCTCAGTAGCAGATTTTCTGTGTAAAGATTTGGCTGAAGGTTTTCAATATTTCACTCGAGCTCTTGTCACAAAAAAGACAGCTAGACAGGGATATGAGTGTGCCCATTTAACTAGCTAAACCACCTGGAACTCATGTTTATCTGGCCCACTGGATCACAGATATCACCTGAAGAAATCACTCTTCAATATAATGGATTTTTTAAAATAGCTGCTTTTTAGCTGCATCGAAATAGATGATCGAATGTGTTCAAGACTATGTTTTTAATTCTGGACCTCATAAGAAGACTCAACAGAAAAGGCATAATGACTCACTGTACATCATCTAGGCTTTGCTCAAATGTATCTTTATGTAGATCAAAGTTCATTTTGCCTTCTTGTAAAGCAAAATGGGGATACAAAGAAAAGGACAGACTGAAAGGTATTATACATGTATCATAGATCAACTCACTTCATCAAATGGACACTTTCCATAATGAGAAAATAAAATGACAAATTAGGAAGACCTTTTTAAAAATTGTGACAATTGTTACCATTGGCCTTTGTAACAATTCTGTTGCTTTTAGCATTATTCATTGATGCAAACTGAGAGTCAAGGCTTTTAATTGTGTGCGCAAGCCTTATGTGTGCTAAACACTTCTCAATAACTTTGTAAAAATGTTTTGCATGACCAGCCTGGATTCTGATCTCAATTACATTAGAACTAGGCAGGAGAGGGGAAGGACCCATAACCACAGTCTTCTCCAAAGTATTCCTCGTTTAGAGGGGATTCTTTTTATTTAGAATGGAATCTTCAGGTTAGAGGTAAGTAAAAAAATCCAAACATACAAACTCAACCAAGCCAAACAAAAAACCAGAACAAACAAACAAAACAACAAAAACCAACCAAACAAAAACCACAACCAACCAACCACAAAAAAAAAACCACACCACCAAAACCAAAGCAAAACATAAATACAAAAAGTGTTCCTAAGGAGTAACAATCTACTAATACTATCAACATTCTACTGGTTAAAGCAGAGCTCCTGTGGCATAAGAACAATGCATGCAAGCAATGATGTCTTTATTCTTCTCTTTATGCCAACAGAGTTGCAGAGTTAAAGCACAGGCAGAATGCTTTGCAGAGCAGACCTGAATGCACACAGGAAAGTCAAATATCAGCTGACCCCCAGCAGCAGCTGTTTCTTGCAGCATCTAATAGCACACATCAGACAAAACCATAACTGTGTATGCTGTGCGTGGGGAGACACTGATTCTACGCTCTACAGCTCCTGCTGTCTGCTGCCAAGTGGAGGCACACGGTTGGATGGCACAGAGCCCTGCTCCCTGGCACTGGCTGTGTAATGGTGCTCTGTCAGTGAAACGGGGTCAACATGTACCCCAGGCATAATTTAGGAGTTCTTAACATACCTTACTTCAAGCCGGAAGAGAACCTGGATCAGTAACTGGCAGGTAAAGGGAGTCTAGCACTTAGGAAAACCTAAGCCACATCCCATTATAAACCCCAAAAATGCTGATGAATAGCCTGTCTGACAGTTTATATGGTGTTTTGTAAAGCTGTGCAAAACCTCCTACTACGCATGCAACATCATTCTTCCGTAAAATATACTCATCACAAAACCAGAGGAAAAAAAATCCAAAGTGTTTTCTGTGGTCATACTAAACTAGCCAATGTTTTAAGTGAATGTAGACTAAATTGACAGATGTGTTTTCCGTTTTTGAATATTATAAACAGTGAGGGAGAGCTAACAAAAGCATGGATCTGACAGTGTATCCCTATTAAGTTCTTTGTTACAAACATTTGTACTCAGTTCTGGTTTATTTAGACCTGCTAATAAATGTTCATGTTTTCCACTAGAAACATTCACCCAGGACAAGGCCAAATAGGGGTGCTTGCACTAAATGGGGCTGTTTCTCTGTGAATTAAAACACTAAACTTTTGGCTGAGAAATAAGTGGACACTTACTGTCCCTGAGGTACCTGTTCACTGCACAAATATGACCTTAGACAAAAGAAAAAAAATATACTAAGCTTAAACATTGCTCCAGATTTCCATGTTTTAAAATTATCCCATCTTGTTTGATAATCATAACAGTACTGCAAAGTGGTGGTTCCTAGAGAACATTGTGGTGACACAATTGTTTTCATGAATTCTCCAAAGGGCACTGATGTAAGCTATTAGAGGCAAAGAGAGGCAGGAAGGCCGCCATCTCCAGTGGAAAAAAAGGCACATAAGACTAACATCTGGTGGTGGCAGTCTGTCAAACTGAGGAAAGTTAATGTCAAGAACAGATGCTCTGCAGTTTCTCACTGTTATTTTTTCATTATTATTCCCAGGTGTTGGCGCATACTGAGCAGTAGCCTTGCTGTTTATCACACAAGAGATTCCAATATGAGATTGAAAATCTGAATCTGAAGAAGGTTATTTACATAGATGCTCTCTTTAGACACACAATCAAAGGAGCACAAAAAGACAGAAATATTCAAGCAATATTTTCTTCACCTAATTCCAAGAGCTTTTGAGAGCTGATTGGTGACAAAGGCTACAAAGCTGCAGTGTTATTCATGGCAGTTTTCCACTGCCAAGTGTTTGATCGTATCAGAGAGCTATGATGCTTAGTAGCAGAAAGCTCACAGAAAATGAAGACTGCCTGCCAAGCAATCTAGTCACTGCTCCATGGAGCAATCCTTTATCTGAACATTTACTAAAAAAAAAAAAAAAAAAAAAAAAGTCTATTTCNTGCCCCAGGGAGAAATCCTTTATCTGAACATTTACTAAAAAAAAAAAAAAAAGAAAAAGTCTATTTTGGTGGCTGCATAACATTTGTCAGTAGGAGGAAGCACACATGGAAAAGAAAGGAAATATCATACTAACAAGAAATAGGCAAGACTTTCTAATAAGCAAGGTTGCCATTCAGTTACTCAGGCACTTTACATGCTGGAATCAAGTTCTGTGTATCAAAACTCACCTTCCTGATTTCATGAAGGCGTATCTTTGAAGATATATCTCAACGATAACATGGTCTACCAATCTAAGACCAAAGTGGGTCATGCACTACTGCAGTGTCACCCACCAGGTGATTTTGAAATGTACATGACAAAAACCATTTAATCCATCTACCAACACAGCCAGCAGAAAGGCAGAGGAGAAGGTTTCAGGCTAAGTACAAGCCCTTCCCAGAAAGCACCTCTTTTTAAATGGAGAAAAAAATAAAAATACTGTAAGCACTCCCAGTGGGAATGTTTGCACTAACAGAAAGAATGCGAAAAGAAGATCTGAATCCTATTATAGGCTCTAACTAAAAAATAAAGCCTAGCCCTTTGCAAACCTAAATCCTCCCTCTAAAAGACAACAACATAAAGACAGAAAGGACTAAGAAACTTCCAACTTTGAAAATTGCAGTGAGAAGTTCTTTACAGTTATGAATTAATACTTCACAGAATCACTGTGTCTGGAAAGGAAAACAGGAAATAAAGGAATTCAGCCCTATATGGAAGTTTTGAGTCCTACAAATTGCTCTCTCTAGATTTTACAGTAAAAAGGAAACTAGCTTGTTTTTACATAAAGTATACCTGCCTCCATCTTGATTTTCTAAAGCAACAGTGACCCCAGAAGACCTCATTGTAATGATGCACAACATCATAAATCAGAAGTAAACTTAATGAAATTAATGTAACTGCTTTGGAAGAAAACAAATATGGGAGAATGTGACATGAGAAAAATGCCTGTGTGCCCAGAAGCATGTCTGCACTTCCAAACATCTCACCGATCTTCAACTCTCCTCTTCCTACAAACCTTGCCCCACTGAGAATTTACATACCCAAAACCTAAAGCTATTCCTTCATATTCTACCATGTGATAGGAATTTACCACTATGAAAAATCTCCATTTTGTCTGAATGATCCCATTTTGATCTCAGTTCAGTATTTCTTGCCTATAAATCATATCAGAGGCCAACTCAGAAGCATTGTGACATCATGCTTAACAGAAACAATATTTTGTTTTCTTCAAATGTTCTACATCCAATTGTTGAGGGGGAAAAAAGGTCAATACCGTAAACGACAGCACAGAAAAAAAGAAATACCATAAGACGTGGATGTAGAAGGGAATTTCTGCCATAGGACAGACATATCTATTACAAGCTTTACCTTCAAAACTCAGGAAGGTCAGAGGTACTAAGAAAACTACTTATTTTGGTCAACCTAAGTGAGAATCACGAGAGCTTAAATATAAAAGAACAACAAAGATGATTCAAACTGATAAATTTCATCCAAATTTCACACTTTGAAACCTCTGTTTGAGAACATTTTTCCAAAATGCTTATGCTTTACAAATATTGTATTATGAACAAGAAACACGATGCGTAATTTTGTTGGACTGAGTAACACAAGTAGCATTTACTTGCAGTTTCCAAGTATTTCCTACTCTTAAAATTAACTTATCCACTTCAATCAACTGAATAGTTGGAGGGAGCAAAAAGACATTAACAGAACTGACACTTCTTTTCCTAGTAAAGCAGCAAATCACTCACATCTGGAATGATTTCAATATTCTGAACAGTTGCTATTAAACAAAATAAAAATCCACTTAGAACTCTTACTCCTCTACTAAACTTTCAATACAGGGAACAAGGAAAAAAAGTCCCCCTTGTACCCAAGATATTCTTTGCCACTCACATCGGCCACGTTGACCAGCACACAGAGTTCTGCAAACTCATCTTTTGACAGTTGCATGTTCTTTTTACATGGTGACCTCCAGACCTCCTCAGACCCTATGTGACTATGTGGCATTATGTACCTGCAGCACCTCCAAAGACGTGATAATGCTTGTATTTTATTTTTAGAACGGCATTAATGCAGATTATGATGAAAAGCCAAAGTTCTGAGTAGGGTCTAATGCAGCACAAGAGTGCTGAACAAAAGGCAAGGAAACTTCCTTGTCCTCTCTTGGATCTCCCATTCTAGCTCAGATGATTGGGATTTCCCAAGCCATTCACCCATTTTACTGTGAGAAAGATTAGCATTTGTCAGCTGCCAGTGATATCCTTTTGCCAAGGCTGTGTCTGTGAAAAATTGTATGTCAACTCTAATGCTTGCTAATGCTTGGCAGAGTCCTGGGAGGATGCCCAGATTGCCACCTGCAAATTTCTTGCAGAGACATTTCTCCTCATTCAGCCCATGTAAATCACATACATTGAGATAATTGTCTCTAGAACACCTTTCTGCATTGAGTCTTGATATCTCCTGGTCAGCTCTTCAATCTGTACTTCCAAACTTTTCTTTAGTTAGCCACTATGCTTTGCTAAGCTTTAATACAAAATAAACAAGTACTAAAATTCACTCCAGATACCTATCCTGTGTAGAGAGGTACACTGTAGTCCATGATCAAGAAAGGAATTATTCTGAATAGTCAAGAAAGAAATTTCTCTGGATTGTCTGGGGCTAAATAGAAACTGTGCTATGATGTCCATTACCTGTCAGTGTCATGCAACTGAATATGGTAAAAACCAAGGCATGTCCACTTACTGGTGACGGCTAGGTACCTAGTGTTATGAATGTTATGAGGGTTATGAAGTTTTATGACCCTTTAGAAGCTTTTCATTTTAAAGAAAAAAACTTTTCATTTTAACAATGGCAATCACTTCTTTTTATTCCAAAGTTTCTGCTACAGTCGACCTTTCAGGGTTCTGGGCCTGAAAATAGATATAGTATTTGCTTACATAAATCTCATAGGATTATAAATAAATATTACCCTCAGTTTTCCAATGTTTATTTCTAACACATGTAAGACTTCAACCCCAGAAAGAAGGCATGGTTGCTCTATGACAGATCAAGACTCCAACAGACCAAGGAAAATTTTCTCATTCTTAATTGTATCTAGGAAGATAATGTTTAATTTGATTGCATCACCATTTAACTGCTCCACTGCAAATTTTTATTCTTAATGTCCAACCAAATCATGACTCTATGACTCCACAGCAGAATTTCTCCACTACCAAAAGATGGTTTCAGTTACTTGATGATGCGACCACAGTCTTGTGGAACTGCTGCCATTTCAGCCATTCTGGAGTACAGGAACATAAGACATTCAATAAAACTTCGTGAGTTTTTCCAGGACTCCAGGACAATGTACAATAAAGTGGCAAGCAAAACTCAGAAGAGAAATGGCTTCATTGTACTTTTTTGACTTTCTGCAAGTCAACGGCCCACTGCTGCCTTTTACCCATTTGCTGAACACTCATTTTGCGAGTGCAGAGTTGCACACATTATGACTCAGGCTGTTGCTCCCTGAATTCAGTACATTTTTGTGAAGAAAAATTGTCTAAACTAATAACTTCCCTTCCAAAAGGTTGTCAAAGACCTTCTATAATCCTCAGGAACTGAACTGAACTTTGTTGATGGCCTATGCATACCAAAAGCTTTAATGTGCCTGACTACATTCTTATGGATGGCGTTTTCAGCATGTTCTGAAAATTGAGCATTTGACTTAATGGCCCCATATTTATTGGTGTCTACAGCCCCAAAATTTTTTAATTTAAAAAGCCCTTAGGCTTTTTAGGCAAGACATGTGGGTCTTTGACTAATATATTCCTGTATTATTGCTCTAGAGGTCTCCTTGCGCTTTTTGATAGTATGTAGGATCCGTATCAGTTAGGTTTTTTTCTATATTCCTTACTTCCTATAACTTCACACTATTAGCTACAAACACTACCAAGTGTAGGATATTGTGTCATAATTTTACTTGAAGGACAAGACAGTATTATTACTTTCAAGAATGGGTCATACACATTCATGATTATTTAGCAAGTCACTAAAGGAAAACTTCTAAAATGACCTTTCAGCTTTCCTTTTCACTGTGACAGTTCAGCTGAAAAAGGTGCTGAAGCATTATTGTTTAGCTGTCCTTGCAATTACCCACTGTTGGACATCAAGTTAAAATCTTCATTCTCAAATGCAGTTTGATATATTTACAGTGTCTTCAGGAAAGACAATTTTTTTTTCCCCCAACTGGTGTACACCTTCACTGGTATAAATCCAGAGTAGGTCCACTGAAGCATAACCGTGGGCAGCGCTTGGACTGTAGTGGTTGTTTTGTCAGGGAGAAAAGTAGACAGCATTTCAAATAAGAACTCCAAAAAAATTCTGAAAATAATACATGTACAGTAAAGATTTTTTTAAAGGTAAATAATCCTTGAGAGGAGGAAACTACTAATATCTGTTCTCCCCAAATTATTGGGTTGGTGCCAGTTTCTGACACAAAGTGTCCAATACCCTTAATAATGAGACTGAAGGATTAATCTTACAGCATGAAGGCAAATACAAGAACCAGAGCCAGCAAGAAAGACCTTTCAAAATTTTCTGACCTACTTGCCTCAACTCTGAGGCCATTCAGTTTGGGCAGAGAGGAGAAACCCAGATTTAGTGTTCCCTTAGTTCTTTTTCATGAGAGCAGCCCCACTATCAGCACCAAGTTATCTGACTACAGGTTTCCTAACAGACAGACAAATCTTGTCCTTTCAGTGGCTCAGTATTCAGGTCACCTTGAGATGTCTGTTTTCATGTCCCTATCTCAACATTTTTGCCTATTGATTTTGCCTTAGTACATTAAGATCCTCATTAGCATGCTCTCCAGGAACCCAAACACAGAAGTCTGTATTTGAAGAGTTTTAGTAAGGATTTATCATTCCTGTCCTGCTGAAAAAGAAGGGAGGCATGCAAAGGACCCAGTTTCACCCAGAAAATCCCAGACACCATTGTTGAAATACCTTGTGTTTCCATATGTCCTTTCTTATGCTCTCACAGACTATTTTTAAAGTGTAACAGTGTGATCAACACCTACTGCAAATGAAGGTCCCTTTCTGTTCAAACAAAGCGAAAGAAATCGACAGTCCAAGTATTCCACTTTTCATGTGTTATATTCTGCACTTACTTGCATTTTTTAGGATGGTCTGCCCTAACTGTGTATATCCTTTCTATTCTACCCACTGCATAATAAGCTTAAAACAAAGACCAAAAACAACAACAACAAAAAGAAACATTTCTGAATGCTTTGTAGAAATTCAAATATCTTGCTCATAAAAATAAACCTAATCCAAGCTGTCACAAAATCATGAAATGGCTCTGGCAGTTGCATCAAACTATACAGACATGTACAGACCCTTTGAAGAAATGAAACTCCACTTTATCAAGTGTGATTTATAAGCAACACTGATTTAGCTGGGAGATAACACTGCTGTCTAATCATTAGTAGTCAGACAACAGCCATGTGAACACATCAATTATGGGCCACTGCCAAAAGCCCTTGAGATCCCAGAGATTAACAGCCAATCCTCTGTTTTACAAGCTCACATCAAAAAGAATATTAATAAGAGGAGGGGCGATGTGAAAGCTTGTCAGAGTAATTCACGCACTAAAACAAGGCATTTTTCCCTTTGCTCTGCCTTGAACTGGTCCATGAAAAAAGCTGGCATTAGCTACAAAGCACAAAGCGGCCAATTCCTCAGAAAAGGTTTTTCATTAACATATGGGAAGTTGTGAAAGGCTGGAAAAGCTCTATTTTGTGGACAAAGGCAACAAGTTCTGTGTGTTCCTTTCCTGAATGTATCAATCCCGCAACTCTTATTCAGATGTTTGGAAATGAATATCCATACACAGAAGTGTTTGATGACTTTTCTCATCCTCAAAACCAGATCTATTTACCATTACACAGAAATTAGCCAGACTTCAAGGCATCCATTTACTCTGTATTGCTAATGACTTTGAAAAACTGAAGTAGAAGTACTACCAACTCATTTTCAGGTTCATTTTGGTCTTCAAATGTGTGTGGGGAAAAAAAATCCACAATTATGCCTTTCTTATTGACTTCTATGGAGTGTAGTTGACTAGAGGTTTACTCTTCTTGCATATAAATGAATGGAAACAAGCCAAGAATGTAACTCCAACGGGAACAGTTATTCCTCTGTACAAGAGTAAACATGCCTATAAAGATGGACCTCAAACAACTTGTTGCTGACATTTTAAATGCAGCACTTTCAGCTGGATGGTTTAGTCCCATCACTGCCTGCCCTCTCTGGACTCTACTCGAGGGTCTAAAAATAGAGAGGTTTCACAGCATGGCTGCAAACAACCTGAATCCAATCCTACCAATACTGTGTATTTAAGGGAAGAGAGAATTTATTTATGGGGATTTTCCAGAGCTACCTTTATAAAAGCTATCTCAGTTACTGCCAGTAATTAACCTCTGAGCAAAGAGGAAGCAAGAAGCAAGAACCTTTTAGACTCTTCGCTGTCCCAGAGCCAGTAGCTTTAGGCACAGCTCCAGAATACACATTCTGTTCTGACATAAACCAGTTTTAACAGTTCCTACTTTGCTGTGGTCTTCCAGACAATCATTCCCTTCACTTTTCTTACCTGGAGTACCACACATCTCATATCCTACTTCACGACGGCATACTGTTAGTCAAATTGACACAGCTAAGAGGGTCTTAACTACTCGAGGAAGCACATAAAGGCACCAAGTATGTCAAGCACCAGATTCATATTGTGGAACTCCTCCTTTAGCAAACAGCTGGACTAAAGAGGTATCAGCCCCAGACTGTTTGTTCATGCAGCCACGGCAATGCTAGCTTCCACAGCTTTACTGCTCCAGGGACACTTGTAATGACAACTTTCACTAAGGGTACAGTCTTGTAGCAGTACTTGTATCTCGAACATCCGAACCTGTAGACAACTCGGATCTGACCTAAATCCCACGCCTTGTCTCACATTTCTGGTGGTATTCATCTTGACATGTCAGCTCATTGTACAGGGTCCATGAGAAAGCGTGGCAGTGACCGCTCAGTCTGAAATTGGCTTCTGCAGGGGTGGAACCACAGGCTCCGTGTGTGCTTTGCACCAAATGGGACAGAACTCTCTCCCACAATCATTCTGCCAGCACATGCAGATGGCAACTGCTGCTAGAGAAATGTAACACCCTAACCTCACGTGATTAAGCATCACTGAGCTTAATCACATGCTTAATACTGTGTGTGAGAGTCCCTTGCTCACTCAGGTTTACACTTATTTTCCCATAGCAAAAGCAATGCCTGGAACACAACAGGTCCTTAAAGATAGATCACCTGCAGCTTAACGGCTGACACAATTTTAGAAATATATTTTATCTTGTCCTAGACATGTTTTTGGAATATATATGTTTTTAAAAATCACCTCTGATATATAACCAAAAAAGAGCACTGTGCTATGAGCCTCACCCTAAATCTCAAGATTTTCATTTCAGTGTGTTCCCTCTTTCTGTAATTCTATGATCTTGCAATTCAATTGCTTAAAAGCTAAAGGGAAAAAAATCATCAGGCAGATCTCTTCGAAAGCAGTAACTTTGTAAGCACGGGACTAAAACAAGAAAGTGATTCAACCATTGTACAGCTGATAATTACTAAAAAAAAAAAATAAATCTGGTTAAAAAAAAGTTAAATTTATTGAGATGCCACGTTTTTGTTAAGCTGGCTGAGAGAGTAAATTTGTTTTCCAAGCACTCTCTAACATTGTTTTCAAATTTGAAAGAACTAATACAAACCAATACCAAATGTTGGAGTTAATGCGCCAAGTGACATGAGTTAAGTTTGACAGAAGTGGCCTCCCAGTATTTGGAAAATTAAAAAGAGACTGTTTATCTATTTTTAGACTCTTCCAAAAGGGGTCAAGACATTCTAAATTTTCAGCTCAAATACATCATTTTCAGAAAGCACTCCATGAGCAGTATATGTACAAAAATCTGGGAATTTTCAGATGTCTCATACCAGGCAATTAGATCTCTCTTAAATCATCACTGAAAATGTTAAGAGCATAAACAACTAACACAGCAACTAGATCAGTAGGATTCTACCAGAAAAGTACAGACTTTAGGTGACTGCAATGACTCATATCGGCTGTTACTATGCCTCCTGAGTCACTACCAATAAATGCAGGACAAAAGAGCAAGTGAAAAGAAACCCTTTTATAAAGTGGAGGGCAGTACTTAAATCTATTAAGTTATTTTTGTGGCAGTCCTGTACAAGTGCGCTGCAGGTTCTACATGGCCCCACTCTCAAGGAAGTGTCAAAGCAGTACAGACAGGAGTGCTGTAAAACAGGGAATGCATTAGAATGGAATCATTGGATGAGAGCCCTAATACAGAGCTCCTGATGATGCACAGCAGCACAATCTTTATTCCGAGCAACACTGGTTACTTTTTAAATTTACTATTAGAAAGGTTTTCAGCACTAAGTGTGTCAAGCTCTAAACACTTATTTGCTTTAAGACAGTGTTAATGAGTTGGCTAATCACACAATTTTATAGTTCTATAATGTACTGTGCTGTAAAAATTAAATCAGTGTTTATTACACCTCTGCTGCCTTTCTCTTCCTTCTCATTGGACTGACTCTTGGATGGATTAAATGGATTAAAACAAGCACTGTACTACAATAAAATATAAGAAGTGCACTGGTTGACAACAGGTCTCAACATGTATGTAAACAGTATTTTAGCTCAAAGCCTACCTGCAAACAAAGTAGTTCAAATCATTACTTTCAGATACTGAAATTCAGGACATTTATTTTTCAATTTTGAGGGAGCTGTTTTGTTTTTATTTGCTTCTGGAATTTCCCTCCTCTTGGATATTAAAATCAACCTGCTCAGTTTTCCTTTCCCGATCTCAAATAAAAAAGGTGAAATATAACTGAGCTTGTATTTTTGCAAAATTACACATTTTTGTGAATTCTCTTTGATGTCAACAGTGTTTGTGTGACAGACCTTGATACTGAACTGTTAAAATTGCATTGAGAACAAAGCTTCCTTTATCACTGGAGAATCAATATGACTAATGGCCAACCAGAAAATGTATCAAAGATACCTAAAGATGCATTGCCTCTTTGAGGATAGAGAAAGAAGGTTCACACACACCACACACAGACTCTGAAAAAATCATTCACCCAAGATACAGAGGTAGAATTAGTGGATCTTTGAATACAAGCAAAGAACTTCATACACATTCTTACATCTAAACTTAGCTTTTCTACAGAGAAAAAAATGGCAAAAAGAATCAGATAAACACAAGCTTCTTTGATCTCGATGGGCATAATACAGAAAGTTCTCCACTCTTACATAGGAAAGAAATACATATTTAAGCCACCTTAGACTGGATTAATTTGAGTATCTCCTGAAGATTGACCACTTGCTTTTGATACTGTTTATAGTCAGGAAGGAAAGATCATGTGTTTTATTAAAATTAGTATCACAGCACATGAATTCTGACAAGTACTTGTTTACTGCTCCATAGAACAAGCACAGTATCTGTTGTTCTGCCCCCAAACAAGTGAAAATTATTTTGCATTCCCACACCACGGTAAAGAGTCTGATGATAACACAGGAATGGATACAATCATGTATTGGACTATGGCATGGCACGGCTAATTTTCATGCCATAGTGTCATAATTTGCTTTGTGGTCTTAAAATCTAGGAATTCTGAGAACACAGACACATTTGGTTTGGTCTGTATGTAAGCTCTAAAAGCCGTTTTTCAAAGAAATATTCAGCATGGAAATACATTGTCCATTTTCAATAACTGTAGTCTCGCCATCTCGATTTCGCTGACTATAAAACTAAGACAGCTTTTTTCCCACTTCTTCCTTTCCTCAGTGGATTGCAGAGCTTATGGCCAGACTGTGTACTTTATTTAATTAGAACTTAAACCCCAGAACTGATGCCAGATTTTCAAGATAGCTCACAAATCAAAACAAGGGGCCAGATGCTCAAAAGGACAAAGCACACTGGGTTCATGAGTTTCCCCTCAGATCCTCACAATGCCAAAAGTACGTGCTAGCCTGTTCAAAAAAATATTTCCAAAGCTGCAGGTGTTAACCACATTAAAAACCTGCCCTTCATAAATGAAGTCATAATGCCTCCAAGTGCAGCTTGGTCCTTGGAAGAAGAGTGAAAGAACCACGCATTGAAATATTTAGACCAAATTCCACTTTTCATTCACAAAAAAGGAATATTGTGCTTAATTTTTCCTCTGTTTGAGGGTAATTTTAGGGGCAAGAAAGAAACTGTTCCTTGACTTGTTTTTTACCTTAGTATCACACAGAAAATTTTCGGGGTTTTTTGTTTACTTTGGTTTTTTATACATGTTTGCTCTAAACAAAATGAAGAAAAGACAACTAAAACTGGCATAGGGTAGCGTGCCAGTGGATAACTGATAAATTATGCTGTGTTTCCTTCTGCCACACACAAGCCTTCAGCTTAGTCCAATACATCACACAAGCACAAGGGAGGAGGATGTATTAGATTTTTCTGCTACACTCACATTTGCATGAAAAGGAGCAGTCAAACGAAAATTAAGCACTTAAACAGCTTTAAAAAAGCACTGGTTCAGAATACTGTACTTCATTGTTATTCAATGCTTGGCAAATGACATTGCCATCACATACTAGTAGAAGAACCGTGAAGAATAAATGCTATCTGAAAAAGAGGCTTGTACTTATGCAGCGCTAATGACCATCTAAAAGAGCGATTCTGCATGGTTACATCCTCTTTGAGATTCACAGCTGCAGCTTCACAAGAGCAGCCATACATCATAATCTGCAGCCATTTTAGGCTACCCCTGTGCTTTGGAGAGCAATATGGGAACTAAGGAACTGCTAATCTGTAAAGTTACAATCAAAAACAACTTCATTCAGCGGTGATGAGTGAGTGTGATGACCCACCTTCCCCTTAAGGGTGGGTCATCACACGGAGGAGGAGGAGGAGGTATTTAAATTTTAATACTGACAATACCCTTGACTGTTAACAGCAGTGACACACGGGGAAAAGATCTCCACATTTAGTTTCACTAGAGAGAAAACATACTCATTATTAGATTTTGATTTCTAATTCATTATAACAGTGGCACAGACTAGCACACAAGCCGTTCTTTTAAAAGGTCAGATAACTGTATGTTAAGATTATAACACTCACGTTTTAATTAATGTGAAGAATTTGCTTATTGAACAACATGCTGATCCTATAAACATCATTAATTAACTGAGATACAGTGACTTTTCAGAAAGCTAACAGCTTGGGAACAAACATTATGTCACCGTACTTTGAAACTTTGATAATCAAAGGCTACGTTATCATCCGCTAGATTAACCACAAATTTTTGCGGGCAAACCAAAGACAGCTTCCCCGTCTATAGGCTCAAGATTTGCAGCCACACCCATGCCACCACCATCTTTTCTCCATTCATGCACATTTCCTTAAGCTTAGTTTTATGGAAGTAACTATGGCTCTCTGAACAATACACAGCTTATAAAACAACTCTCTGGATCTTTAATTAGGCTAGACAAAAGAAAGCAGTCTGGAAACTACTGTCATTACTAGGCTTGTTTGCCTCACACATTAAATACCTTTGTCTCTACAGCTACTTAAAGCGCATTTCTCAGGTCAGGTCAATCAAGCTAGCCCTCCAATGCCCTCTAAATGGCATCTGTCATCATCCTAGTAACTCCCACATATCTCTATGTACAAATTTGGATGAGGAAGCTCTGGAAGAAACGGGGCTGGTGCCAGTTTGAGCCGTCAAGAGTTCAACCAGAGGTTAACTGTAACCAGGAAAGAAAGATAGTGTTTTGATTTCAGCCCTCAGTACTTACACAGGCAGTATACATATCTTGTGTTCCTTAGGCTTCTCTTGCTGAGACGAAAATAGCTTGAAATCCAAGTAGCTACACACATAAGCATCTATATGGAAACGCCGGCATACTGAAGAAAAAACGAACTCTTCAGTGATTAGTGCCATAGCCTTCTCTGCACTGCGAAAACACATCTAACAGGAAGGAACTTACAAGTGTTTGTTGATTTATAATAGTTACTGAGAAGCTACATTTCAGCATTAAACACAGCACCATCAATAGTATCTGGCTCAGGCCACAGAGGGACAAAAAAGCCAAGAGTTACTTTTGTGCTACAACTTCAAACGGGCAACACGGTCATTGGAGAGACTGCCTTTCCCTTGCTTCCTCTTCCTTTACAAAGAGGTGATTTTTAATTTCCTCATCACTGAATATCTTATAGAAAGCTACTTAATGTGTATTAAAGGCAGAGGAAAAGAATGTCACACCTGTCTCCCTAAACAGCAGAGATTTACACATAAACACAGAATCTGTCAAATTGCATCACTTACACTAGGAACTGTATGCTTACCTATTTTCATAGGTTATCATAAACTAATTCACTGGGTGCACAAGACAATCGACAGACCAATGAAGAAGCCAAAGACGGTTAAACATAAAGACAAGGCTGTTCCTATCTTGTGCCACCTACAGAAAATGTTTTCCAGAGTCCAGTGGGAAGTATGAAAACTATGGCCAAAAAAAACCCCACCAAAAATAACTAACGTAACCAGAAAAAAAACCCCAAAAAACCAAAACAAAAACCCCCAAACAAACAAAAAACCCAACCAAAACAAAACAAACTAACAAAAAACCCCACCCAACCAAACAAACAAAACGCCCCAAAACCCCCTCCTCATGACCAGATAACAGATGTTCAATCTCCACCACTGCCTCAACCTCACTCCAAAAAATAAAAAGCTTCCCCTGAAGAACTTAAGTGTGAATTTTCATCTTAGATAATTGAGCTTCATTTATATCAAGTGACTCAGTTCGAACTCTGACCATCATGCCTGAAAAATCTGTCCTTCTTGCTATCTGTGATATTCTTCCTAGTTATATCCAGAGCACTTAGCCACCAGACAGCCAGATAAGAATTTCAAATGTTGCTAAAGAGATGGAGAGTTTCAAAGCAGGACAGCAAACGGAGACAGGGATTTCAGCAATTAGGTTTCTACAAGCACTATCCCTTCAGGTTAATGAAAGCTTTTAAAAAAGGAAAGCCCTGACAAAGTGTTCCAGATACACAGCTTACCCTCGAGACTTCTGTACATTTTTGCGGTTTCACAACACATTTTCCTATTAATTTGGAAATACTTTTCTCTCCTCAGTAACCAGCTGGTAAGTTCACAGAAACAACAGGGGAGACAGACATAATACACCATGGAACCAGAGACTTGACTTCATGTACAATCTGTCAAATGAACAGGGGAGTCTTGAGGAAACTTTATTCTTATATTTCACCTCTTTTACTGACGCTGAATATGGAGTAAGATGGGAAAAATATTAAAAGACACTACAATGTGCAAGGAACTAGTATCTCACAAATTCAAGAAAAAGTCTGAATGATCATTCATCTCATGGGAAGGAGAAAGAATGATACATAAAGTCATGATGGCCTTCAAGAAGAAAGCAGGCAATGTAATGCTTACTTTTTAAAATAAATTGCTCTGTTTATCCAGGAGATTCCAAATGTCAGTTTAAATGGCCAAATAAACCCAATAGATTTAGGCTGCAGTGACACACCTTTTTACAGCTGAGGTAAATAGAAATGAGGGTATCAAAGCTAGGTACTCACCAGCAGCCCCAACACACTTATTCTGGAGATCACTGCCTTTCCCTTCACATTGTCTGTATACCCTCCCCTTTCACCCTAGTCAACTTGGACACTAGGTTAGAAAAAGCACACTATTGTGGATCACCCGGACCTCTTTTTGGAGCAGGCTAGAGAATGGCCCACCTTGTAGAAGTACTCCTCAGTGTTATGTATTGATAGTATTCTGGGTAGATGCTGTTAGAATACACATGGGATTGCAGCTCAAGTTTCATTTTCAGAAACCTAACAAAACTGTTCCACTGATATCTGCAGGCTGAGGCATGCTCTGGTCATCAGCTTCCAGTTTTGTTCTGGCACTGCTCCATTCCCACCCATGTCACAGATACAGCTTTACTGCTTATCCAGATGCAAAGACTAGGGTGCAGCGAAGACCTGTGCAGACACTCTTTTGCATGAGCTCTGTGCAAAACCTTTCGTGGGAGAGCTGAGCAAAAATACGACCTTTTGTGTCCAGAAGTGAAGAAAACAAGATTTATCATAGCCCACTTCCACAGTGGAACAGCCAGATTGAAGAATTTCTGTAGTGCTTTAAGAGGAGTTAGTCTTGAAGATGCTGGTTCCTCTAAGTGCAGCCTAACTTAAACCCCAAACCAACAAATGTAGTAATTCAACTCCAAAGTGGGCTACAAGTTTAATTTTAAATAAAGCCGCAATTTAAAAGGAGATTTACTTGATCTCTAAGTAATATTTCCTCCCTGCTCATAGCCTGGTCTGTTAGCAAGTGTTTTACAAATTCAGTAACGACTAAACCAAATTAGCCTAATTACTTGACAAAGCTGGTATACTGACTTTCGGCTTCAAGCCTTCCAGATCAAATGACCTTATCCAAGTCAAAACACTGAAAATACTACAAGTATAGGAATGAACCACAAAAGTGTCATACTCCTCATCCGTGGAGCTGATTTTTATTCACAAAAGCAAACACAGTGACTCATTGTGCAACAATGGCAAGCCTAACAGGACAGAGAAAATTGTGCTCTGACCTCTATACTTACTTAAACTTATCAAAGGCTTTGTCCCATGCAAAACACTGAAATTTGTTAGTGCAAGTCACACCACTCACTCCCCATTCGATTCTGAAAGTAATATTGTATTAGCATGGCTCTTCCTGAAAGGATTAAAAGTTGATAAACATAATTACATGAAAGATGAGCTCTTATGACACCATAAATATTATCCAGAGCTATTGTTATCCTAATGAGCTAAAGTGTCAGCAATTTCCTTTTTCTCAGACTTTTACCAGCCCCTTGGCTTCCAGTACAAGAATAACAATAACAAAAAATAAAACAAATTTCAATCAAATTTCCCCAAATCCTGAGACTGAATTATTTCTTTGTCTTGTAATTGTTGATTTAGAATGCAAATTTCCTTTTGAATTTACTGAGACCCACAGTCAGGGCAACATTGGTTAATCATTGGTTTTTACTCTGCCAAGGATACAAACAAGTCTGTTAAGTCCATCAAGCATTTGGTAAGGTACTACTGATAAAGAAAAATATGGTCCCTACTTCACTACATTGATCAAAAATGAAAGGCTTATTCTGGAGTGAATTTGTCTACTGGTAGTTAAGCCTCACAGACATACCCACCAAAAAAACCAGTAATTTTGTTTGGAAAATGTATGAAACTTCACTTGTTATTTCAGTGTTATAATTTTTAACTTGCAGTCTGAAGACCAACTGTCTATCTGTTAGAAGCAATAATAAAAGGAAATTATATATGCGTAAGTAGATGCAAAAATTACTACCATTTTGCCTTAAAATTTCCTACTGCAAATTTCTTATTACAAACTGGTGTTATAGTTCTGCCAGTCACATTATACACATTTTAAAGTACAGTGTGAACAAAATCACAATGCCATGCACACAATTCTTTAATTGTCACTGAGAACACTGCTTTCAATCACTTCAAATGCGTCAATGCTCATTTTACCAAACAGATATCAGATAACAGCCCGCTTTAATGTTCCAACAGACACAGTCATTTCACAGCCTAGGGAGAATACAAAGGGGCGTAAACGTACACAAATATGTTTATAATTAGACTGCATATAAAAGACACAATTCTTACATAACTTCCACAGCAGCATTCTTCTTGCAGAGATGTCAGTGCTCATGTTGCTGCACATTTTGAAGCAATCAGCTGCTGTGCCTAAATGCGATGGGTGAAGTGGCCTGTTACTAGGAAATGCAGATGGGAGCACTTCTTCATGCACTATCTCTCATTCTTGTGATCAGGAAATGCAGAAGAAACTAAGTCTGAAGAAAGAAGCGCTATTAAGAATATTTTTCTCGAGGTTACAACTTAGTAGACTCTAGTTGGAGGGAGATGTATTCTTAATAGCACAACCTACTGGCAACACACTCTACATTTGTTTACACATAAGCAGAGGGCAACATTTTGTATCACATCAGTGAACTTCAATCAAGCAATATGTGAAGAAACAAGGCACAGCATTGCCAAGCACTTAAAAGGTCACACCTGAAGCTCATTAACTTTTTCCTTATACCCTTACGAAAATTGCACAGTATAAGGTACACTAAAAACTCTCCTATACTGGATTTCAAATAAGAACAACTGACAAGTTCTTTTTTTCATGCCTATTTTGATTTTTCTTTACACAAACCAGCCAAAGGGATAAAAATGTCCATTTTGTTATAAGTTAAGGAGATCAAACTAGAAATATGTTTTATTAGTACAGATGACCAGACACAACTTACCAAACTCAGCTATGTCTACTCTTTTTCCCATGTACATTTCTACAGCCACTGAAGATGGAAAATGGAATAGTTGTTTTACACAGGCCAAACATATTCTTCAGATGGTTTATAATCTGATCAAATCAAAGCCAATTTCCACACAAATAATCATGGCGTGTTTTCTCAGAAGGCTTTGCCTACTGGGATATTGACAGCAGGGATGTTCTGTAAAATGAAATGTTTTATTTTCCATGACCTATGGACCTATTTTCTTATTCAGACTTCATAAATTCATCTTCACAGCAGTGATGAAGAGAAGAAGCCACAGAAAATTCAACTCAGAAGATAAGAATTTTGAAAGACTATGAATTACTGAAAAAGTGAGTTTTAAGTGAAGAAGCTTAAACAACATTTACTGCAGAGATTACTCCATTCCTGCTATAATGCTTTCTTGGCTTTGATCTTTAAACCAATGACTCATGAAAATGATATCTTCAAATCTACAGGCCACCAGTAAGTAGGTCTTTAAAAAAATGTTGTACAACAATAAAGCAGGAACCACAAGCAATTCTTAACCATTTGAATGTCAACTAATTAATTATGATACTGAAACAAAGGCCTATTAGAAAAACCTTGCTCTTAAAAAGGAGAGAGGAGAAAAACCGAGAAGGGAAAAAAAGGAGGGGGTAGGCAGTTCTAGTGAGCAAGCCAAACGGCATACTGGGGAGATAGGTTCAAGAAAATGTATTATGTTTGCTCAAATTAACAGAAGCATTTCTCCCCCACCCCATTCAGAAGGAAAACAAAATAGGGCAGCTCCTCTTGCCACAGACTGGTGCCCCTTAGCTGGAAGCAGCTCCAGTTGTCAGGTTCCTGTCAGCACGTAAGTGCACCAACACTTCCCTTCTCCCACCCTTTTGTTCCCACTTAATATGTACGGTTTGTTCAGCAGTCTTTGCTGTTAAACAATTCATTTTTTCCCTGCCTCCTCTGCTTTAGGAGGAGGCAAAAATAGCACGACTTAATCACAAAATATAAAGCTCATTTCCTGTACCTTAGTGCCTCACTCTTTCACCTCCTTGTCCATAGGATTTAGCTACCAAATAGGTCTTAATCTGTAAACAAATGATTTGCTCTACAATTAAGCCATTCACTTCTTTTCTTTTTTTTCCCTCTCTTTCTTTGGCTGCTTGGCTGCTGTCCAATGTGGAGGCTCATAGGTTCTTCTATTATTTAGTGCTGGTTAAAAGGCAATAAGCTCATTTAGAGTTTATAAAACTATAAGCTATCAACAAAAGCATTTAATGCTTCTCTGAAGCACTGTGGGTTTTGCCTGAAAAATTAATAATGTGTGATTGCATGTTTATGTACGTGTACACATACGTGTGGATCTGTGGGGGTGGTTTTTCATGTACTGGCCTGGTTATTCACTCTGCATGTTTTTAAGTCAGTTATTGTAAGCCACAAATACATGCATTTCACTCGAATTTTAATTGTCTGTGTACTTTTTTTATCAACAACTGACAATCACAGGAACTGTGATTCACCATGGCTACAAAGCTGAACCTCAAATACTTTGATGTTGTATGAGAAAAAAAATGCCATGCTACTGCAGCACTTCACAATGTTTGCAAATATTGTTTCTTTATAGAACGATGTTGTGAATCACAGGAGTCTACTAGAGTAAGTGAAACCTTCAGAGAAATAGATAACATGCTAGCTTTTTCATCTCTGCAGTTAAAAGTCACTCATGACTCTAGAGAAAATAAAATAACATTGAGATAATTTTGATTTATCTCCATTTTTAAGTTTTTGTTCTTTCTGGAAAGTAAGTTCTCAGGGATTAAAAACAGAACACAGCATGTGTATATTTGCCTTCAAGGACATGTTTATACATACAACACAGGATTAGCAGGCTACCACCTCAATGCAGGACAGTAAAGACAATTAAATATTTAAAAAAAAAAAGTCTGTATGTTTTTAATACTTAATACTTTAAATAAGTAAAGTGTTGTAAATAGAAAGATAAATTTACAGGTGTAAATCTCATTTAGAAATGACAGGTACTTAGCCATTTCAATTTCAGCAATATACTTCCAATGAAATTCTGCAAGCCTATTTAAAGTCTATTACGGCTGCGGACATCAATCTGCCAGGCTTTAGAGTGCTAATCTCCACTAAAGATTTTCACCTACAAGTTTAGCTACTGGTATATTTGAATTAAATACTCTCTGTTTCTCTATATAGGCAACTACAGACATGAGGCATTAGAGGCGGATGGGCAATAGAGCAGAATTGTCATGGAGCCTGTCATGGTACTTTTGCCTGAATAAGGAAAGAACCTCAGACTCCCATTAGATTCCAGTCCTCTCCTCAGTGTTTTAATCCTGATTTCCACACTCTCCACAGAAAATCTGACTTCTTCCCCACTAAATACAGCATGTACCTACTGCAGCTACTCATAGGAGAATGAACTCTACAGGAAAACCCTGGAAACTTAATTTAGATATTGTATTTTAAATGTACACCCATGCACTCATCTATATGGATGCATACACACAAGCACAGATCCATACAAAAGGACACACAAAAATATTTTAATTAGTTGTACCTATTAAGACTCACCAGAGATCAAATGAGTCTCTTTCCCTCCCCCCAGCCAAATGACAACTTCTGAAGTTGTAGATAATAGGTGGCAGTCAGACAGGTGTCAGGTATGTATGTTCGCCCTGAAAAACTAATTAAAGGTTCCAAAAAAAATTGTGCTAACCCTGCAGAAAAGAAATGCCTCTTATCCTGAACTGACACAGCAATCACATCCATATTTAAACGCTAATTATGTGTATTGTAAATTTGTTTAACTTGTAGCAATACAATGAACCCTCAATAATTACCAACCAGTTGAAAAGGGTTTGTGAAAATTAAGCAGTAAGGCGCATTTTAAACCTTTAAGGAATATTTCAGTTTGAGAAAAAATACAAATCTTGGACGTAGTTTGAATGTAGTTGGCAACTTTTCCATCTAGAGTAAATCTGAAGGCTCAAAAATAAATATTCAAGAGCATTAATTTGTTTCTAGATGTGTTCGTGCAAGTAAAACAGCAGCCATAATGTGGAAATTTGAGTCACATTTTGCAACTAATTGGAAGCAGATTAGAATTCTGCCTCAGGGGAACAATGTCAAACTAGAAGCTGGAGCAAATGAAGAAAGAGGTGAAAGCGTCGTGAAGAGCTGACAGATTTACAGTGCTCAAGGCAATAAACGGGTACTAGATGAAAATGAATGTGCTTCACTGTACTGCATGCAGTTTTCAGTCATATCTCAGCAATAAGAGCATACAGCCATGAAACAATTATTTTCAGAGAGATGGCGAAGGAAAGAGCAAGAACGAACAAAACACTACTCAGGTGGCGTGCAAAAAAACCTGTAAATCACACAGCGGCTCAAGTTGTTACAAAAATAATCAAATTGGTCATAGTGGGTCCTGTTTTGCAACCTGGACTCATCTCAAAGTAAGGGCTTACAGAGACATAACACAAGGAACTACTTACTTGAGTTGAGAAAGGACGGTAAGCCCTTGCTCAGTGTGAGTAAGAGTCAAAGCATTAAGCTCTTAGGGAAAAAAAAAAACCCACATAAATTTTACATTTTTAAAGCTAAGAAAAACACAGAACCCTGCAGACAGATAAATCAGAGGCAGAAGGGGAAAAGCCTTTTTAGGGGATGATTAGGAAAGGTTGGAGGAGATCATAAAATGAAAATAAAAGTGCAGAGGCTAATGTACCAATGCTGTAATGGAAACAGCTGCTAGCTTTCTCCTTCAGTGCTTGGCATCCGTTGCAGCGTCACAGGAAAGACTGTTAAAAGATCTGGACATGAAATGTAAATAAAACTATTAGCCAAAACTCAGTTGCTGTATTTATAGAACAGTAGCAGCTCTTTTTTCTTGTGTATGTATGTACATGTATGTGTATACATATATATATACACACCTCCAGCAGATACGTGAATATCTGTACTGATATACATACACACACATATGTGTACACAACCGTCTCCTTAAACAGCAACTAGTAACACTGTTACATAATATTGCACCTTACTATTGGCTGAAGTGGGCAAGAACATCAATTTACGTTCTCAGTAAAACTGAGTGTGGAACAACAACCTTCATTGTTCTCAAAACGCAGCAGTATTTTTCCTTCAAATTCCAGAACTCCGGTGCAATACAACATATAGTGCCTAACATTAAAACCAGGGCAAAAATTAACCATCAAAACGTAATGTCAAACATGGTCATTATATCCATAAATACTCCTGGAATATTAGAGGCTTGTAGTCAGTGCAAGCTACCTAAACAAATCCCTCAATATTTACTAAATCAGATTTAAAACTCCTACCAGCAAAACAAAGTTCAATGAAGTAATGTGGTCCATTTCTAATTGTATTTGCTTCTAACTATTACCTTTTGTTGAAGAGATACAGATCTAGTTTCATTTCCCTCCTTCAAAAAGAAAGAATTGGCAAGAACATGAAACCCTGAAACACGCAAATACTGCCATTACTTCACTGCTACAAGCATATAATAAAGCACAGATTTGATAGTACTATCCATGTAGTGTGGCGAACCACACTCAAATAAACAGTTCTCCATGAAGAATGAAAACCCAAAGACCAAACCCTTCCAATTCAAACATTATTGTTGCTTTTAACATAAGCCATCCACAGAAATCAGCCAAGGAGGTGACAGGAAATCCAAAAATAATTTGGTCTGGCCTTGCGCACTATGAGAAAGGAGATTACAGTTTGCTTTTCACTCTTCTTACTGGGTGAGGGAAGCGGTGAAAACTATGAAAGCTATGCTTACGTAACAAGCAACTATGGTACCCATAGACCTATTTCTACCACAGTTGAGCACAGCATCACTGAAATTCATCAATAAAGGTGGCATTTGAATAGCATGAACTTGTGTTGCAGGGGGGATGGGCTTAACAAAACCCCTGAATTAATTCAATGGATAATGCAAATGACTAAATGTGTGCAAAATCAAACTGTCTAGTGAACACAGTTAAAGAGGCCAGATGTGCCTCAACATTTCCTGGGAAACAGAGCCTAAACTTGGCACTTTCTTTTATCAGAGTGAAGAAAGCAAGCTCTCAGAGTTTACGAAAGTGTGACCAATTGGAGCTTAGTCTTCTGTTGCTAATTGAAGCATGGAGAAAAAAGCTAGTTTCTGAGGGCAAACTACAAACATATACTTTTTATATTCCACTGCCACATGATAAAAAACAGAATCAAGCTGACTGGTAGAAATCTGACTGGCAACCAAAGACCAACCTATTATTTCAAACTGTTATGGGAAAGCAATAAAATTGCTACCAGGTCTCCTCATGTTACTCTTCAATAAAAAGAAGCCATCGGGGAAATAAGAGGAAAAGAAAACACATCAAAACCTCTGAAGTTTCTTTAAGTAAAAATACACTTCTGTGGTGTTATGCTATCTGCTTCTTGGTTAACATGACAAGACAATTCAACAACTCGAATGCTCGTGTTTTGAAAACACAGAGTAACCACAATCAATAGATTTTAGTTTGCTGTTTTGACTGCAAAAACTGCATTTACGTGCCACTATTGGCATATGATTCAAACATCCTTGTGAGGTCATTTTCCTTCCATAATTATTTGGTGGAGTTTCTCTGGAGACAAACACCTCAGCCAAGCTGGGCTTGTGCGCAAGAGTGAGATTTAGGCTAGGAAGACTCAGAAGCTGTGAGAAGATAAGGGAACCGAATGTTTGGTATTTTATTCCAAAGATCAGTTGATGAAGATTTATCATAAAGGTCATACAACTGAACACAGCACCATTGCACCTCAAAATTAGTGAAACAAAGAGCTTCACATTTAATTCCCAATAGATATTACAGGCTAGAGAAGCTGATCCTTTCACCTTGAGATTTAGCAGTATTTGTCAACTTACCGTAAAAGTAAGATTATATATCTGTCACTAAATGCACCTTTCTCACTTGCAGAATTGGCTTAAGATTTCAGAAAATTTAATCAACACCACAATGACCCTAGGGATGGAAAATCTACATACACAGACATGATTCCTACTTCAATGCATGCAACTTGCCCTACATGCTCACTTGAATTGTTTAATCAAGTAGTCTTATATATATAAGCATATATATTATGGAAGCGTACATGTTCATGGGGTGTCAGAGCAAACTACCTATTCCCACTGCTTGATATTTCTCTCAGCTTTTTCAAAAAAGAAAAAGAAAACCACAAAGAACTTGCTTGTCAGTCAAGTCGCTCTGAATAGTTTTACAACCTTTCATTCAAATGTAAAGGCTTTGTTCCAATTGCCAAGACCATTTTGTAAGAGTTAAAAGAGAAAGTGCAACAGAGAATGCGTACTGAAATCCTACAGCACAACCAAAAGTCATTGTCTGACCTTCCTCTTTGCCCAAATAGCTACTCATGCCTTCAGTAAATTGGAGTATTAAATCAAGAATGTAATAATAATTTTAAAAAACCGTGATTTAAAATCTCCTTTAAGAAAACCCCTCAAGTCCTCCTATAACAACTGGTAATTATCTTTATTAAAATTATCACATTTCAAACATATTTTTAAGCAAATTGTAAAATGATAGATTGTGTTATTGTTCACTTTGGTGAAAGGCTGCACTGAAAAAGAGCTGCACTGGGCAGAAACACTGGTGCAAAAAAGAGAAAAAGAAAAAGGTTTATGAAATAGAAAAATATATATATATAAAATTAACTTTTCTGATTTTTAGAAAGGTATTTAATTTTTGCAATTATGTCATCATCAGAAATTTTCATGGAAGACTGTTTTGCTGTTTTTGACCCAACAGGAAATGTTATGTACAGACCACATCTTTTTTTAGATATCTATATATATATTCTGTGATTGTTAAGAAATAAAAATAACACCTTGATATGCAAACACACTAAAACAAACACTAGTTTTTAGCAAAAAATATAGCCAGCCCTTCAGTTGAAGCCACTGCATCCACAGATCCACAGGTGTGAGCCTATCTGGGGACTCGGGGGAAGATGTATTTCTGTTGTAAAAAATGAAGCACAGTTAAGAAGCCAGACAATCTCTCCAGCCATTCAGGGAACATGGCAATATATCAGCATGTGCATTAGAACATCACATAGGTGCAATATATAGCTGGTACAATGTTAATCATATGGTAAAAGTAATAACCTGGTTGTTGGATCATTTGTGCAAAGTATCTTAGCTCAGACCACAGGAGACTCTAAAACATGGTTACATCCAGCAATTTCAACTGTCTACCCTTGGAACAAATCCGGAACACGCCACTCAAAAAGGGAATTCTACATTTGAGAAATACAGACCACGTGGCAATAACACAAAGCTGCCCAAACTGCTGCAGAAGCAGTAGAACCTTTTTCAAAGGTGGGTGGCAGAAATCCAAAATATATATACGTCCTTATCCAAAATGGGAGTAAAGGTGAAGGACAGCTGAAATGTTAGTACTTCTGCAACGATACTCCTGATGATGCTTGTAAAACGTGCTCAGCAGCACGTGTATCAATAACAGTGTAAGATGCGAAGAAACACAGGGGTTTTTTTATTCTCTTAGAAATGCAAATCTCATGGATAACACAGGGCACATAAAGGGGAACCTGCATTCAGCGTGCAAAGGATGTGTCCAGTTAACAGAAAGCAGACCCCAGGCTCTCGCACTAATGTCAGTACTATGGAGATAACCCATTTCTTATACGGGGGGGAGGAGAGGGAGGAGGGAAGGCACCAGTTTTAGCACGCAAAAAACCCTGCACTTTTCAGATTTATGATTTACGTTGTTGTCGATAAAATAGCTTTCCAATTATGAAGGAATGCATTCTGTGTTAATGATCACAACCAGGGGTCCAAGCTTTACTCTTTTGTCAGAACTACAGCATATCCTCCCCGCAGCTTCACCATTAACATGTCTGTTTCCTGTCAGACCACTCAGAGATAATGTCATTTATCTCAGGGCGGCACAAGACCAGTCATTAGCTTTAGTAAAAGACCTCAAACAAAGGCCGGATGGCGTTTTATCCAGGGCTCATAGGCGGCAGCCAAGAATCTCATTGCCTAACAGTTTAGAACAAGTTATCTTTAAAAGAGTGATTTTCTCTCTATCAACAATTCTAGAACACTTCCCTGAACAGCAGTAAAGTCTGCATGGAAAATTTTAGTCAATGGTTTTATCATATGCAATTAGGTGCCTGATAAGAGCTTGCTAAAGTTATCCTTTGAGAGGTTGGGGTGGGTTTTTTTGGTTGTTATTGTTGGGGGGGAGGGGGTCCCTTCCTTTTACTTCAGAAGGAAAGACAGAGTAAATCAGGTTCTACCTCAACAGCAAGACCTTTGAAGAACTGACCCTTATTGTGTTTGCCTGCAGGAGGTGATTCACGATTATAAATTCTTCAATGACTGAGCTTCTGGAAATCTCTTTAAANAAAAGACCTCAAACAAAGGCCGGATGGCGTTTTATCCAGGGCTCATAGGCGGCAGCCAAGAATCTCATTGCCTAACAGTTTAGAACAAGTTATCTTTAAAAGAGTGATTTTCTCTCTATCAACAATTCTAGAACACTTCCCTGAACAGCAGTAAAGTCTGCATGGAAAATTTTAGTCAATGGTTTTATCATATGCAATTAGGTGCCTGATAAGAGCTTGCTAAAGTTATCCTTTGAGAGGTTGGGGTGGGTTTTTTTGGTTGTTATTGTTGGGGGGGAGGGGGTCCCTTCCTTTTACTTCAGAAGGAAAGACAGAGTAAATCAGGTTCTACCTCAACAGCAAGACCTTTGAAGAACTGACCCTTAACTGTGTTTGCCTGCAGGAGGTGATTCACGATTATAAATTCTTCAATGACTGAGCTTCTGGAAATCTCTTTAAATGAAAGTGGAACTGGTTAACTGTATGTACTAACATGTGTTTTCACAGTCTCTCCTGTATTATTGCATTTCAGAAAACTTCTATAAAGTGCCAGGTGAACTTTTTAAAATAATGATAATAATAATTAAAAAAAGAAAGAGAGTCGGAAAAATACGAGCAAATCTCAGCTATTCAATTCCTGGGCTTATGCTGAAAACTAGAAACAGATGGTACTTTCCATGTTACTTGAATCTGGTTATTGAACACCTCTATGGCTACGGGAGATTTTGCTTAGCACTTTTAACATACATTTCATTTATTGGACTATAAAATGCTACTTTGGAAAAACAAGTCTTTATATAGCTATAATTAAAACAATCTTGCAGGAAAGCCCTTTAACATGGAGAACATGGTTAACCTCATGACATCTGGACAATCAATCCTTTCCTTTTTACTGGGTATTTATGAAGTTATTAAAATTGTAAAATTACCAATGCCCAAACTGAAATATTTTTCCAGTAGTTCCGAGTATGGTTATCAGCTTCCCTACTTTATTTGATAGATGTTCTAGACCAGCCTCCATTGTGCTACACTAACTCTTGCTTTGCACAGGAATTCAATACCAGATCTGGTCATACATATTGGCAGAGGTCAGCAGGTTCACACAGAAAGCTTTCCTCGGCCAAAGGGCAACACCTCTTCACCCAGCTCCAAAAGCACCGTCACACTACTAGACAGCACTACAGAACTTTAAGAACCTTGAGCTGTGCTTATTGTTAGACACCCATACTTATCAATGTTTTTAACAGCTAAATCCCTTATGTAGCTTTCAAAACAGTTTGCTGTCAAACAACAATAGACTTTGTTCTTTAATTACAGCAAGTGACCTCCCTGCCCTTTTATTTCACAGTGAATAAACTACACACAAGGCCGGCAAGAAAAGTACATGAAGAGCATATCTCCATAACATCATTAATCAAAGCATGTACTTGAATGATTTACATCAATAGGTAAAATTCACCCAGAGATTTCCTGATGGCGTACAAAACACTCTCAAATCCTAACACTAAAACACAACAAAAGAAGTGAAGATAAAATAAATAATACCAGCCAACATGTTAATTTGCTGAAGACAACATACAAATGTGAAATGCAGTCTTAATGAGAAGCACTAAGCTAAAAAAAGAGAAAAATTCATTCCTGAAGTATCACTAGACTGATACATTTAGAACTGTAACTAAACCCTTCTGATTACAGCTTTGTATCTTCTGCATTAATTTCACGTAAACATACTGATTTTCACATACCAAATACAGTTTTCCCATATCTCAGAGTAAATTATGACTGACTGAATTCCAAATTCTCCTCACAATGCACACAAAGCAAATTTTGTAGCTATTCTGAACACTTTTCAATGTAACAGCTGTTAAAAATACAAAAAACTTAGCTGAAACAGATGAAGAGTTCATGCTGACAAACACTCAGTAACTGTGCTTGAAACAGTATGGATGAGAAATGGAAAATGGAGACAGGTTTTAACACCAAAAATCTTAGGAGTGGTTAGCCTACCTGTCAAAGCTACTTATTCAGACTTGTCACTGGTGGCTTAGCCACAAAATGGACTGCACGAATATAGCTCAAACATCTTAGAATTACAGCATACTTTGACTTTATCCACATATTAGGGGAGTGGCGACTTTTACAACATACTTGCGGTTTCTGTATAAAAGAGCCAGCAGAACACAGTCATTGATTTAATTAGGCTTCATAAGATCCAATTTATCATGTTTTACATGACTTTCTGCAGCAAGGAAACATAATAAATAGACTAAAAATAGAACTGAAGCATGCTGTGAAAGCTAAACAGTGACTACAACTCCTGGGAATCTGCTCCAAGCTTTTCACAAATAGTAAACAAATGCGGTATTATATTCCACACCACACATAAAAACATGTAGATTTTGAATCAGCAGTCATGAACTCATTTGATTCTAAGAGGAAACTTCCAAATTCATGAGGCATGTCTTGCACAACAGTAAGATAACTGAACATTGATTTCAACATGCAGGCTGAAAATTATGTATTTACCTACAGATAAACAAGGTGCTTTGTGTCACTGTAGCATATATGTTCTAGTGCATAAACAGTCAAAGCAATAACACTTCAGGAATCTAAAACCTTTAAAGAATTCTTTCCAATGACTGTTAATCATATAGGGAAAAAAAAAACAACCAAAAACAGAACAACAAAGATAAAACACCCGAGTGTTACTAATATTGCCATTGGCTGAACTTAAAGTATCAACCATTATCAGCAACAAGCTACATTATTATTATTCGTCTAAAAGGGAACATTCTTGGCAAAGAAAAACGCTAAGGGACGTTACTTAAGACAGCAAGCAAGCACACCATTGTGCCAGACAATGGCCAAGGCTGCACGACTCTGATGTGCAAAGCCTATATTAAAGTCGGTGTGTGCCAACAGCAGCGGCTGTTGCTGGAAATGCAAGCTCCAGACCTCCTCCTGAAGCGACATCTACAACACAGAGTGTGCCACTGACGCTGAACTCCTCCATACACGTTTGCTCTGAATTTGCATGCCATCCCATTTACATTGCACATAAGATTACTCGTACGTATATGGATTCTTCATACAATTTCCTGTGTGACTAGAGAGTTGAAAGAACACAAAAACGGGAGAAACCACACCACCCTCTAATCTCTGTTGCCATGGCAGCAGCCTTTGAGATACTGAAATGTTCAGATTGCCAGCTAAACAAAATTGTTGAATGTGAACATTTGGCTGAGAGATTAAAAGGCTAAGGGGGTTGCAAAAGGGCAGTACCTCCCACATTCCAGGCAGCCACTGAATCCAATCAAATGGCTCTGACTCTTTAACCACAGCCATTGTGAAGACCGGATTAGGGCAATTTATCTAGATAGTTAAAACAGATTAGAGAACTGCAATTTGAAGACTATTGGCAACAGAAGTAAATGCCTACTGTACTAAGTTAATAAAGAGACCATGAGATTTTTGGACACCTTTCTGCCGTGAACAGCACTTTTCATAAATCAAAGTGCAAACATAAACACATGAATTACACAGCAATCTGGTTTTCTCATCTGCATTTAGACAAGGTCATAAGACTCATTCAAATTCATCCCTAGATATGCTATCTTAAAAGCAATAATATGCATACAATATGAAATCTAATTTGTTCCTTGCCTTGAACAGAGTCCCTTGGAATTATCTTCCAGTACTAACAAATATCTGATGTCACGAACACACAAATCTAATCCTCCAGTCGACTTAGTATTACAAATACTTCTTGGCTGAAATACAAAAAGCTGGTAGCCAGTCATAAAAAGACATAACTCCCCCCCTCCCCGAGACCTTCAGCCCCCCCAGACACTTGCAGACCATACAGTTAACACCGACCCAAAAGTTTCCCCATTGCTGAACATTCACTCGGGGACGTTGTAAAAGCAGGTAATTTAAGACCAACATCTGAGAATACAGTCACAATCTTAACACTCTGAGACTGTTCATTTGGAGGGTGTTGGTTTCCTTTATTTTTCACGCAGAGCAGGTTGTCTTTGTTTAACAACCTGTAGAATTTTATCATACTTGTAATCCTGGGCCAACACTCGCCCTCTGGTCCCCCAGAAGATGCCTTCTGCCCGGGGGATAGAACTCCCACCAACACCAGAACATCCTTGAACCAGCAGTTGACAAAAGACAACAAGGTCTCACTCCACCCTTCACGAAGAATAGAGTAGTGGCCATCTATGCATACAGAAAATATCCTTCATAATGTAACAGAAAGGAATAAAATCACACACGCCCATCTGATTTCTTTCATACATTTCAACCACTCAACAAACAAGTAGTTCAAATCCAAGAGCCAGCGTGGCTCAGAGAGGAAAACTCCCCAAGACAGGAGACAAACTGCTCCCCTCTGTTTCAAAAGCTGTTTCGCACACACGCTTCCCAGCACAAGGTGCACTTCCCTCCTCCCGGCATCCTCCTTCCAAGAAGACAAGAGGCACTGCCTGCCTGCTGGCTCCTTCCTCCCAGTCGCTACACCAGCTTCTAGGGCCTCAGGGCTACAGTGCCACTGGAGCCCCCCAGCACGATAAACATCCTGCGTCTCTCCACGAAGCGCAACGGCGGAGCCCAGGTCTCTACCGACAGCTCCTTTTTCCTCCCCCAAGCACAATCTCAGCTCCAGGCAGTGGGTCAGAGAGGGGAGAGGGGCTCCTTTAGACTTTGGAAGAGGAATGGCCACGACTGCCTGCTGATGTTGTAGAAGAGAGTCAGCACATACACGACCTGCTGCGCCTGGAGCCTGAGCTATGCACCCCCAGCCTGCAAACACATGCCATCCCACTGGTACTGCTGCTCTCTGCTAAAACTGGGGACAGCTCAGCCAGGGTCATCTCTGCGTTTCTCCTTCTGGGCAAGTGCAATTAAAATAAACAGACAAAACAGAAATGTTCTCCAGGTGAAGACAGGGAGAGGAAATCACAAGGAAGAGCAGCACACTGGAAACATGGTGTCTTCCGTGTAGGGAAGAGATCTCTGGGTTGTTTTGTTTTTTGGTTTTGGGCTGTTTGGTTTTTTTTTTTTTTGTTTGAAAGGGAAAGAGGAAGAACATATGCATGTCACAAATACACAGCAGAGGACAGAGGAGCCAGACATACGGTCATGGGACACTCACGGGACACTTATTATAGACATGGGGAAACACAGAAGAGGTAGAGAGGAGCTTTGTCCTACCTTTTCTGTTTTCAATTTCTTGATTCGCCTGTGGCTCTCCTCCTCCTCCTCTTCCTTCTTTACCAAAATAGAGTTCCCCATTAACCCTGAATCCGGGGTACTTTTGCTCACCTCCCCCACAGCAGAGGAGGTGCAGTGGAAGGGGCTGCTGCTTCCACCACTGCCTCCCTTGGCCCCGAAGCCATAGAGGTGCCCAGAGGGAATTTGGCTATTGCCACCCCCACTGCCGTTGGGGTGGCCTTGCTGCAGGTCATGCTGCTTGTCCTTCCTGGATTTTCCTGCATCCTTATCCCGCTTGGAGCCTCTGCTGCCTGGGGCTTTACCTGGTTTCTCCTCTTTGTTTTTCCCACAAGAGGCAATGGTGGTGGTGTTGCTGGTGTTGTTATTATTGCCGTTTGGGTTACTGCTCATGCTTTGACCCAGTGCTGAATTCATGCCAGTTGCCTCTCCAGGGCGCCCTTGGACTTCCTGCCTTTTGCCAGCACTGCTGATCTCAGGAATCCCATACAAGGCAGCAGAAGGCAGAGATTTATTAGCATCCTTAGAAGTTTTACTCCTTTTCACTTTTGATTTGCTAGTCTCTTTGTGAGAGGAATTCCCCTGGGGAGCAGAGGGCTGAACAGAAGCGAATTTTAGGCCATCAGCTAAGGCTGAGGTAGCATTAGCCCCACTGGAAGCCAGACCCCCGCAATCCTTGGAGCTGGTGTTGCTGCTGCTGGTGGTATTAGAATTATTCATCTCAAATTTCTGTCTGTCCTTCTCCAAATCGGCGTCCAAATCGATTATTAAATTCCCAACACCAATTTCCCAATCATCGCCACTGTCATAAGTGTCAACTGCGTTTGGATCCACACCTTTTCCTGCAGTGGAAGTGTTCAATGACATCCTGAAGATGAGATCTCTAGAGTAAAAATCCGATGAACTTTCCTTTGGAGATGTGGGGACATTCGTTTATCTCCGTTGGGGTCTCTCTTAAGTTCAACTCTTGTCTTCCTCCCCTAGGTGTGTCTAGGCTCACAACCTGCAGTCAACGTCCACGTTGCCCTGTGAGGAGGGAAAAAGTCAAGTATTTGTCTGGGTGTTACCACGATATAACGTCACTCAATAAAGAGGGGGCAACGTAGGGGGGAGCGAAAACATTCACCATTGCCACATTCTTAAGTTTGTTAAACCAGAGGCAGTAGCTGTGATGCTTTTATAACGAGCACCTTTAATCTAGTTGTACACCAATATCCACAATCTCTCTTAAAAAGCCATGTCCATAGGAAAGAAGAAAAAAGAAGAAAAAAAAAGAAACAAAAAAAAGGAAGAAAAAAATTATCTACATGATTTAAATCCACAATGCTCAGGAAATACAGTCATAGAAGTGGTGACTAGCTGTTGGAGCACATGTTGTAATCTAACCCCTTGGACCACCACCTAGGCACGAAAAGGAGAAAAGGAAGGACACGGATTCACTCTTCACTGCATTCCATGGATTTTGTGGCTTTAAACCAGACCCTTGAAGTTTTGTGACTCTCCTATATCATCTTTCACCCCCCTTCCACTTAATCTCTTGGGGGGGTGGGGGGAGGAGAGTGCTAAGGGAAGTGGGAAACCTCATTTTCCCTGCCACAATACACCTTCTGTTAAAAACAACAACCTACAAACACAAATGTTAACTGAAAAATATAAAAGTCCATAGGTTAAAATTTAAAAAAAAAGAGGTGAGGAGAAATAAAAATTCTCTTTTCTTTAAGAAAATATTCTTAACATAACAGTTTTAAAAGCAGCTCTAATGTATTCCTAGGTCACACAATTGTTAGGTCTGTTAAATATAGTATTACTGACTGTACAGGAAACTGATTAAGACATACACTTTAAGTGATCTGCACCAAGGTGGCCTCAGTGACCGCAAATGAGTGTGTGTTTGACAAAGCTTAGTTAAAACGATTTTTAAAGGGATCTCTCCCTTTTACAGTCGACTGCCGAAATATTTATACATATAGATGCATAGTTCTTACCTTTAAATCCTTTATCATTTTTAATTAAACCAGCAAATCAAAATGCTGTTCCCACTCGTCTCAGCAACAACTCTGTGCCTCATTTTACTTAAAGAGCAAGTGATCAAGAAGTAGAAAGCAAGTATCATCTCAGCCAGTATAAATCGGTCAATAACATATCTCCCCCTACTTTGGTACACGGATCAGAAGTCCTTTTTTTTTTTGTTTGTTTGTTTAGGTTTTTTTCGTCCTCGCTTAAAGAAAAAAATAAAAGAAAAATGGAAAAAAAAATGCTGTGCCTCACAACTTTACCAGCTGGGAGGTAATATTTCACATTCAGAAATGAAGCATCAAGGACCAGATTTTTGTTTGTTTGCTTTTCCTGAATAAGCACCGAGAGGTAATAATCATCACAGTAATATTAAAAAAAAAAAGGAAAAAAAAAGAAAAGTAAAAAAAAAAAAGAAAGAAAGAAAAAACAAATGTTTCCCCAACTTCACACTCCGTCTTCAGCCCCGGACCTGGGAGCCATCCCGATCAGTAAGTAATGATCCCATGAAACAAACCTACAGGCGCCCGGGTGTTACAAGACAGAATGTGCTAACATCGGGATAAATTAGTGAAAGGGAGGAAGGAAAAAAAGAAGAAGAAAGGACTGAAAATCTGGGCTGGATTCCGCCTGTTAGTTGGGAAGTGGCATTTTTTTCGCCCGTCCTGA